>VWZD01000161.1:523960-567504 GCA_013396695.1 Sakesphorus luctuosus
CCCCGGCTCCATATTGGCGCTGCGCGAGCCGAGCGAACACAAAATGGAGGTAACGGGGAGCGGGCTCCGCCGAGGCGGGGATCCAAGGGGAGGCGAGGCCGGGCGGCTCCTCCCGTGCCACGCGGAGCTGGAGCGGCTCAATCTCCGCCACAGCGCCGGGGCTCAGGCGAGCGGGAGGGCGCGGGGTGGAGGGGACACGTCACGGAGTCCTTCACAGTTCCCGCGGCCGCCGCCTTCTTGCAGCGTTCCTGCCGCTCTCCAGACCCGCGTTCCGCTGCGACACGGCTCGTTGTTCCGCAATGGCGCGGGCAGGAAAAGGGAGGGAGCGGCAGAGCCGGCGCTTCCGCCCCGCGGGCTGCGGCCGCCATTTTGCAGCTCTCGGAGTGTGGGCTAGAGCGGCCCTGCCTCGGCCCCGGGCTGGGCTGTAGGCGGCAGAGCCCTCCACAGCAATCGTGGGCACACCGAAACACCTGGGCGCGGCTTGGGGCAGGAGTAGGGAGAGGCGAGCCCCACACGTGCGTGTGTCATTGTTCTGCCTTCCCTGTGCTCTTCTCCCCCACCCCGCGCCATGTAGGTTACCTGGAGTAGTGCGCCAGGGAGATTCTATACGCAGTCGTTCTCCTCGGAACAGACTTTTAAAGCATTAAAATCGTTTAGTGCAGTACTCTGCTTCTTGTAGAGAAATGCTGGTACATGTTGCAGCACCTCCCTAATATCCCTCACCCTTTCACAGGGGGTTGTGAACACGTGGCGAGTCTTTACTGACCAGAGAGGTGGGGGAAGGCAAAGTACTGAGCCCTCTTACCTTTCTCCACTCCCCCAACCACACGTGCCCACGAGCCACGGCATTTGGTGGCATCCAGCCACTATCTTGGTATGCAGCCCAAGGAAGCAGCCGTGTACAAACCTTGGTTCAGATACCCTAAACTTGATTGAAGCTGAAATACAGAATAGAGCAATCGTGCCCGCCCTACCTGGAGGGAGGTGGTAATGATGTTCCCCCCTTGCTTTTCTTCCCTCAGAACCTAAGTGGGTTTTGTCAAGTATTTCAGAATGTTCTGAGCAAAAATAGTGCAGGTTTTTTTGTGTGGTATTTACCTTTATTCCTTTCGTTGCAAGATGAAACCCCATAAAATTAAGATTAGGAAACCAACAGATCACTCTAGTTTCTTTTCTTACATTAAAAGTGAGAAGGAACTGGATCCCTTAGCAAAACAGCTAAAAATAACTTTTCCATGTAAGCAATTGTTGTAGCAGCTTAGGGGTTTAAGTGGAGGGGGTGTGTTCATAGCATTTGAACATGTCTCAGTAAAGCTTGATAACCCATCACGTAAGAAATTAAGCGTTTATTTTGGGGTTCTTTTCCAGACAGAATTCCTATTGGCATTGGGAATAAACTACTAGAGCTAAAAATAAAAAGCTTTAGCTTTTAGGTTTAGTACAGTGTACTGGTGTGTGCACTTTAGGTCGAACTTCAGCAGTTTACAGAGGAGGCCAATATATCTCCATAGTACTCTCTGATTGGACAGGTAAACTTCCATCTTGGGAAGGTCTGTTTTGCCTTTATTAACTTCGTGTCTCCTGTAACAGATACAGAAGCAATGTAAGCTCATTTAAGTAATGAGACATCTAGTGACTTTTTTCTCATTAAAAGTAAGAGAATTGCTCTGAGACTACTTTCACTTCTAGAGTTAAGTTGCAGTACATAAGGTTCAATGCTAGTTTAGCATTTAATGCCACCTGTGTTCACCTCAGCTGGTGGTGTGGATGAGCAGGCAGACAGCGCTCCTTGCAGCGTCCTGGCCCACAGAGACCATGCCCAGGAGCTTTATGTTGGCCAGCATTGAGCCCCACTGGGGGAAGCAGCAGGTGACAAAATGGAGTTGGATTGCATACTTCCCATTACATATAAAAAGTATTTAATTAAATTTATCCCTTTCCTTCCTAACAATTCCCAGAGTTCCATTTTGCCAAACAGCTGGTTTATAGAAAGCCCTTGAACTGTTAAAAGTTCTGTTTCATACCTGCCCCATATGACTGTAAGAACTGACCAGCTTAGTTGAAGCACATAAATAGTAATAGCTCCTAATTCAAACTGATGTTTGATTTAAAGGACTTCAAGAGCAGGTTTAATATTGTGTGGAGAGGAACTGAACAAATTACAAACACTTGTATGTTACTTAATAAAACCTTTAAAATTGTCAATGCCTTAAATCATGATACTCAAGAGTTCACAGTTTAATTTAAATCTGGATTTTAACATAGAATTATAATAAATAATAATTTCCACTATGAATAACAGCACATACTGGTCATTAGCAGAGACCTGCCTGCCTTTTCCTATGCAGTATTTGCATGAAGAAAACTTTTTAAAAATCCACAACCCAAACAAACAAAACCCCCACAGAAACTCACCTAATCTTGGAAATATCTATGCTTTTAGTGCATTTCATTGCCTGTTAATGTTTCAAGAAACAGGCAAAGTAGTGATGAACTGTGGCAAAGATACCAATACATTAATACAAAGACAAATAACTTAATGATCTCAAAAAATACTAAAGAATAAAGGCTATAGGGAACATGATGTTTTTCGATGAATGTGTAGGGATTTGGATGCAAAAGTAATGCAAATGTCTAGTACTGAAGGTTGCTGAGGATCAGCTGTTAAAATTTCTGATGTTGCAAGGCAGATTCAGTAAATTCCACTACTATTAGTGGAAAATGCCTTTCAGTACAGAGAACATTTAACACATGCTCTAATGTTCGTGATGCTGGATTGGTGATTACAATATTTGCAAAATGTTACATGTTTTGGGGCTTAAAATCCAGAGAAGTAGAATTTATGTAGTGGGTTTGAGTAGCAAAGGTGGAATTTCCTTGCCTTGTATCAGTTGTATTCACGACAGTTATGTAAGACTGAGGTTTTCTCCAGATTTTAGCATTGTACCTGGTCATTCCAGCAGTTGTAAAAGGAGCTTTACCAGGATAGCGCATGTTCCTTTTGCAACTCTTCATTAGCAAAATAAGCTGAGGATTTTTACATTTTTAAATACTTAGGGGGTTTTTTTCTGCTTTTACCCATTTCCTCCTGTAAAGCCACACTTGTGCATTTCAGCCAGACAAGGCCCCCTGTCAAAGGATTTGGGGTAAGTGCTGACTTATCCAACCTGTTTTCCAGGTTTGCTAGATCTGAAAGAAAGGCTGAGTTAGAGTCCCCTTCCAAAATGGCTACTATTAAGGAAGAGAGAGATGTGGAGGACTACAAGAGGAAAGGAAGACGATCCTCACAGGTGAGAGGATTGCTTTTTTAATTTTAAAAAAGTAGTTTTAAGGGGGAAATATGAAAAAACCCCAAGTTACCTATTTCTGATATATTAGTAAATACACTTTCTTTGTATGTTCTTCATCCCTGTCTTAGCAGAGTAACTTTAAATTGCAGTTTATTGCTTACAATTATAAGGGGTGGGGTGTTAAGCATAATGGGGAAATTTTGCTTTTTCTAGTTTTCTGTTACAACAAAACCTATTAAATATGTTTCTGATTAAGACAAGGTGTAATTATTAAGAAATTCACGCATCCTCAGAGTATCAGAAGGAGCTTGATTACTTCCTATCTTCAAAGTCCTGTTTTTAGTGGGAATGAAGACAGGTTCCTATTTTCTTTTTTTTTTTCGTTTTTTTTTTTCGGTTTTTTAATAAAAAATGGTTGCCTGATAGTCACTGCAAATGAAAGCGAGCTGTACTAAGTAAAAATAACTGTTTTCTTTTGCTTCTAGCAGAAATACCGTAGACTGAATAAGGTGCGTAGTATAGAGAAGATGTTGGGGCTGTTTCTGGGAGGATGGGAGCTAGTTACTGTGGGGCAGGGTGTGGAAATGGGAGGGGGGCAAGTTCTTGATACCCTTCGGAAAGTAATTTTAAGATCAGCAAAAAGGGTATTAAATATGTTTATATAGCTTGTAACTGAGGCATTTTCTCATAGTTTATTTGGATTTGCTTGCTTTCTAACATTTTTTCAGGATGCCTGAATATTTTAGCTAGTTGAAACCAACTTTTTTCTGGAATGATACACTACCTCAGTGTGGGAGGGCCTATACACTTGAATTCAGAACAAACCTTGTTGGAGTTGCATGCGTCTGGTAGCGTATGGTTATTTTGTATTGAACTATGATGTGTAAACTCCTCCTGGAAGGAATGTTGAAACTCTCACTGATTTGTACTTTGGCTAGAGTGTAACTGGGGCCTCTCTGCCACTTACTAAGGAAGCTCCTTGTACTTCACAAAAGTAGCTTGCACTGGAATGATCTTAAAACCTGTTGCGTTTCTAGACAATGTGTTTCACAGGGAAAGGTGCTGAGGCCTCAGTTGCCTCTTACGCTTTCCAGTTTCAGAAGGCAGTCTAAGGACTGCACTGCCATGGGGACAGGGTGGTCTCAGGTTCAGCCACAGCTGAGTGTAGGTGTGGTGGTGTCAGGCGTTTTGTGGACAGCTGGTGCAGCCCATAGGGGTGCAGTGCCTTGGAGGGCTCCACCTGAAACCCCTGCCTCGAGAGAGAAATAGTGCAGCTCCAAATGGGTGATTTTTCAAAACACCTGCCATATGAAATTTCAGTTAAAGGTGACCTCGGGATGGAGGCAGTGTGTACCTGCCGCAGCCTTTTTGCAAAAACACATCGGGTTTCCTGCAAAGATCAGGATTTTTTTCAGGAATCTCCAGGTATTCCAGTTGCCGTCTTTTTTTCCCCTCCTGAGAGGTACAGTTAGACTGTGCTGAGTGTTTGGGGGTTTAGTTAGGTCCTAGGAACCAGTGGTTTGATTTCGGTGGCAGGAGGAGGGGGAGCAGAGGTGGGGAGCGGGCAGTGCCCCCCCCCTTCCCCCGTGCCAGCCTGTCCCGGGCCTCCTCCCGGGCCGCGGGAGGGGCTCGGGGCCCGGGGCCCGCCCATGGCGCCACTGCGGCGCTGGGACCTGCGGCGGCCCCGCCCCCGGCTCCATATTGACGGCAGAGGAGATGCGGGCACTCACAAAATGGAGGCGGTCGATGCTGCGCAGAGCTTGGGCTGGAGGGAGGAGGTGCACGGGCGAGGCAGGAAAGAACGTTCCCTGCGTCCTCAGGGCCTGTTACTGCGTTTTGAAGCCCCTTAAGCAGCTTCAGGGGAGAAACAAAGCGTCTTGCCAGCTAAAGGCGGATTGGGCGTTGTTACAGCTGCACTCCCCGCCCCCGACCAGAGCAGCGCTGCAAAATGGCGTGGCCTGCGGTGTCAGCTGAGTAGGAGGCAGCCTGCTGATTGTGTTGGAGCAATGTGGTAACTGTTACACTAAGGAGGAAGGGAGAGTTTTTGCACAGGATTTACTGCCCAGGAGAGACTGCTGTTATGAATAATTTCCATCAGAATGACTGAGAGAACAGTATATTGTGTGACAGAGGACAGCACTGAAAACCCCAGTGAGAACAAACTGCCTGAAAAACATAATTAATTCCCTAAGAAAGTGCTGCATTTTATTTCTGTGTAGAGTTCTATGACACACATATGTCCTGAGGATAATTTCTCTCCAACAGAAGAGAGAAGCTGTAGCAGCAAGTGTTCTTCCTGCTGTATGAGAACAGCAGTTCACATGCCCATAATAACCATAAGCACAAAAAAGACTTCACTTTCCCTTTCAGGAGTGACCTGAAAAGTTGTATGGCCATTCTTCCAAGATAAAAGCAGTCTGAGTCATTAGGTGAAAACCCTCATAGCCTTGAGGGATGTCAGAGAACTGTAAGAAGTCTGTCCAGTTTTTCCTTACATAGGTTTTTTTAATTTTTGGAGTAGTGTAAACTACAGTTTCTTACACACATCAAAGGCAATTTATTTTGTGAGAGTTTGAAACACTTAGTGCTTAACAATAACCCAGCTAAAAATTAAGTATTGTCAGTAGATGTTAAAAAAACCCAGCAACAGAAAACAGCACTTGGCCTAAAGCAGGTTCTTTATGCAGTAGGTGTTTTACCCTGTAACATTTTAAGTTTACATGTAGTTAGAAGGGAGATTTTTTCATTGTTATTTATAGTCCAGACCACTTAGAAGACAGTAGAAGAGCTTTACTTTGTAGTCACAGGATTATTGACTGTTAATTATTTATATTATGTTCTCCTGGTAATAATGCTTTAAATAGAAAGCTGTAACTGAGAATGCTGGCTCAGTTTCTCACAAAGTTTAGTAGGTGTAAGGGCAGCAATGTGCTTCCCAGACAGATTTACATAATCTTTGCTGTTGTTTCCTGTAGTACAACCTGAACATTATAAACCAACAATTACTAAAGCACTGTATAATTCAGAAAATCTCACACAGAGGGATGTACAATTTCCTGGCCAGCCCTATCACCATGGCAGAGGTTAAAGCACTTCAGGTTTGAAGTAAGGTGTCTACACATACAAGTCTGGCTGTTTTTATGTGGTTCACCTCTCAGGATGATGCTGCATCTGGTCTGGTTTAACGCACTGCAGCAGAAACAGGAAGCCTGTTGCGCATTCATGCTGCAGAACTGAAGTCATACACAGCAGAGCTAGCCAGCACCTTGTGGAGTGTTTCACTTGCACAAAAGTGCCTGCTTGCAAAACAAGACTTTAATCTGGTTGCCTTTTTGTAAGACTTCCCTTACAGTGGGAGAAAATTCTAAAATAGTTTTTCATAAACTCCTGTCAGTGGGGTGGGGAAATTCCCTGCCTGAATGCAGCTCTGAAAGAGAGCAGAAACACAGTTGTGCTTCTTAAGCCCACTTTAATCGTGCTATAGAAAACTGGGCTCTGAAAATTTTCACATTTTAAAATGTGCCTGGTCATATATAGGCAATATTGTCAAAAGCTCACTTGTTAATTAAACTCACTTGTTCTGTGATGGTTTTTAAATTGCCAGTCTTATTCCAGTAGTTGTGCCCAGTACTATATGTTGTTACTCAAGGCATTTTTTTTTATCTGTAAGACATAAGTCTCTGTTGCTTCACATTTGAGAGGTATTTCCTGTAACACTGAAACACAAATACATATTCTACTATCTTATGTGTACTCCAATTAGAAAGTTATCAAAGTACAAAACTTGAAATTTTAAGGAATTACGAACTAATACATTTCTTCAAAATGCATAGAACTAACATTTCAGAATGGATATCCCCAGAGACTAGACTTTCAGTTTGAACAATCACCCTTTTTTCTTGAATACTGTGTCCTTAAATTTATTATAGTTCTTCATGGTTATACTGTGTGAAGTGTTAGAACTTACTTAATCCAGCGGTGCTTCATTGCTGGTCCCTACAGAGCAATCTGCACCTCAAATACAGGCATAGAATGAATGCACTTCTGGGGGATTGGGCAGCAACCAAGTTATTTAGTGTATTGAAATCCCTTTACTGTTTGTATTTGAGCACTCTTTAAGTTGTTGCTAGTGTCTTAATTAAAATCACACCTCATTAATTGTCTACTATGCTGCTGTCTATACCCATTAGAAGTAATTGTTTTTATGTAAATGTATCCCACCTATTTATAGTTACAATGTGCACAGATAATTTTTAGTAATTCTGTGAAATTCTAATTCTGTTATTTGTATTCAAAATATGTTTTCTGTTCTGATTTTGTAGGGCCATGAGCCGAAGGAGCCAGAGCAGTTGAGAAAGCTGTTCATTGGAGGTCTGAGCTTTGAAACAACAGATGATAGCTTGAGAGAGCACTTTGAGAAATGGGGCACGCTCACGGACTGTGTGGTAAAGTGTCTAATATTAGTTCGTGCTTTTGAAAGGGCGTAGGTACTTCATCTAGGACAGAGGTGCAGAGTACCCCCTGTGTTTTTGCAGGTGATGAGAGACCCACAAACAAAGCGTTCCAGAGGCTTTGGCTTTGTGACTTACTCTTGTGTGGAGGAGGTGGATGCTGCCATGAGTGCTCGACCACATAAGGTCGATGGGCGCGTGGTTGAACCAAAGAGAGCTGTTTCCAGGGAGGTGAGTTGGTGTTTCAGTTGTCCATATTTTCTAATGTTTACCTAGTAATTTAAAGCACTAAATGTCATTTTTGGCATTGCAGGATTCTGTAAAGCCTGGGGCACATCTTACAGTAAAGAAAATATTTGTTGGTGGAATTAAAGAAGATACAGAAGAGTATAATTTAAGGGAGTACTTTGAAAAATATGGCAAGATTGAAACTATAGAAGTCATGGAAGACAGGCAGAGTGGCAAGAAAAGAGGCTTCGCTTTTGTAACTTTTGATGATCATGATACAGTTGATAAAATTGTTGGTATGTAACTTTTTAGTGAGAAATTACTTACAGGATAAAAGTAAGAATGTAGGAATTCCGAACAGCAGTATGTGGAGTGAGATGTTTGCATAATCCACTGCTTTACTATTATAAGAGATGGGGTTGATTTAATGTTCCTTTTAGAAGTGTGCTCTTGCTTTACAATAGCTTTCTATGAGATTTTTACAGCATATTACTGTGATATGATTTTCTAACTTTCGTATTTCACAACTTTCCGTAGTTCAGAAATATCATACTATAAATGGACATAACTGTGAAGTGAAAAAAGCACTCTCAAAACAAGAGATGCAGACTGCTAGCTCTCAGAGAGGTGAGTTGTAGTTATGCATAGTTATTTTATGTAACAGACTTTCAATTAATGTAATTCAAGTGAAATATTTTGTAGGTCGTGGGGGTGGCTCAGGCAACTTCATGGGCCGTGGAAACTTTGGAGGCGGTGGAGGGAACTTCGGCCGAGGAGGAAACTTCGGTGGAAGAGGTAAATGGAAATGGCTGGAGTATTTATGTAGAATGTGATTTCTGAGGGTTTTTTTTATTTTCCGTGTTAGTTGACTTAAACATTTAACGTGTTCTGGAAAACATTCTCATCTGTTTTGTGTTCTAGGAGGCTATGGGGGTGGCGGTGGCGGTGGTGGGAGCAGAGGAAGCTTTGGGGGTGGTGATGGATACAATGGATTTGGTGATGGTAAGTGTGTTGTTCAGTTTTTTTTCCCCCCCACAATGCTTGAACCAGCTGTAAGTCTTGCCTTCACCTTGGAAACAAAGTCTGCTTTGGTGATAATGTGATAATAGCGATAATGAAAGTTAAATGTCTGCATTGTAGAGCTGTGAATAATTAATGTCTTTTTGTTTTCCCTGCAAAGTGGTGGGTGGAAAAAAATACTCCAGTAATCTCATATTGTGAGGTCATGAAGCAGCTGTTAATGATTTTTGAGAACTAAATGGGGATTCTGGTGTCAGTTGAGATGACTAAAACTGAACAAAGCAATGGCCGGCTATCATGCCAGAAATGTTTTCAATCAACTGTAAGACTTTTCATAGCTCAGTGGTTTCTTTTGTGTGATGAGGTTTGGATGAGTATCCAAAATACTTTTGAAGAGAAAGGTGTAAAATACCAAAAAGCTAAAAAAGACAATTATCAAGTCAGAAAGGGTTAAGGGGAGTAGTGTGTGATTACTTGGGTCCTGATTTTATAAATGTGGTGTTTTTTTCCAGTTAAACAGCTTAGATAAATTGTGCAACTGCAATGAGTATAATACAGGGAAAGTGCTGTAGTTTTATTGATTTGGGTTTTTTGTTAAATGGACCTTTTCTTCATAGTATTTGGCTATGGTGTGTTTAGTTTGACTCTTTTATTCAAAGGTGGCAACTATGGCGGTGGTCCTGGTTATGGCAGCAGAGGAGGTTATGGTGGCGGTGGAGGACCAGGATATGGAAACCCAGGTGGTGGATATGGAGGTGGCGGAGGAGGATATGATGGCTACAATGAAGGAGGAAATTTTGGTGGTGGTAAGATGCCACTTCAGTTTACAATGAGTGAAATACAATGCGAGAATGTGCAAAAAATGAGTTGTACAAGTAGGTTTTAACCTAGAATGCCACATTACATAAAGAAGGTTCTTTTTTGTGTGGATCAGCTGTGACGCTATAACATTGTTTTGCCTGGTACATATTTTTGAAAAAGTTTTAGAAGTAAATCTGTGTGTGAAGGCAAAGTAGTAGAATTTTAAAGGTTTTGACTATTTTAAATATGTTGTTGTCCTTAATTCCAGTTCACATCATGTAGATCACATCCTCCTTTGTAAAGACTATGAATCTAAGTTGTTACAAAGTTTTTTTGTTGGCCCCTAATTTGGGGAGTCAAGCTAAAAAAGCTGCTGTATGCTTCATTATAGTTTCTGATGCACATATGCAGCATGCCAGTGACAGTTTTATCACTTTTTGGAGCAAATAAATTGTATGTAATTAACCTTATTGTCATACATGCAGAGTGGTGGGCAGTGGAAGAATTGTAGTGAGACCCACATGCTTTTTCTGATTTTAGGGGCCTTAAATTTGGCTTATGGGGTTAACATCAAATCACCTGCTCAAATTATAAATTTTCCAAAGTCACATGATGTTTTCCATCTTAAGTAAAATACCACTTTCTAATTCTAAAAATGTTAAGGATTTTCTGGTACTTGTACATTTTGCATAGAAGGAGCATGCAAAATGCTTAAACTTCATTTTTAATAGTTGTTAACCATTCCAATTTAGTTTTTAATTGGATATCGTGATTTGGCAAGCTTCATGCCCGAAGTGTTGAACAAACATGACTTGAAATTTTTGTTTCAGGTAATTATGGTGGAAGTGGAAACTACAATGATTTTGGCAATTACAGTGGACAACAGCAGTCCAACTATGGTCCCATGAAAGGTGGTGGCAGCTTTGGTGGCAGAAGTTCGGGCAGTCCCTACGGTGGTAAGCATGACTTTGTACAGAAAGTGTTTTTTGAGTTCAAACTCCTTTTTAGTCTTGTATTTCAATATACACCCTGTTGTTTGTAGGTGGTTATGGATCTGGAAGTGGAAGTGGGGGCTATGGTGGTAGAAGATTCTAAAAATGCTACCAGGAAAAGGGTAGGTGTAATGCATATTTATAATGATGATTAATAATGTCCAACTGTTCACTGAGAGTAATAATTTTCTTATCCTGTATTCAACAGGCTACAGTTCTTAGCAGGAGAGAGAGCGAGGAGTTGTCAGGAAAGCTGCAGGTTACTTTGAGACAGTCGTCCCAAATGAATTAGAGGAACTGTAAAATCTGCCACAGAAGGAACGATGATCCATAGTCAGAAAAGTTACTGCAGCTTAAACAGGAAACCCTTCTTGATCAGGACTGTCATAGCCACAGTTTGCAAAAAGTGCAGCTATTGATTAATGCAATGTAGTGTCGATTAGATGTACATTCCTGAGGTCTTTCTCTGTTGTAGCTTTGTCTTTCTTTTTTCTTTTTATTTTCCCATTACATCAGGTATATTGCCCTGTAAATTGTGGTAGTGGTACCAGGAATAAACAAATCAATGAATTTTTAACTTTTCAATATTTGTGTAGTTCAGTTTTTCCACATTTAGTACAGAGAACTCTATAACAGAAACGAAATGTAGTTTAGGGTGTTTCCTTGTTAGTTAATAGAGAAGATTTAATGCATTTCTCAATTACTATTTTGTATTAATTTAACGTTAACAGTAGAAACACCTATTGATTTGCAGTCTTAAGAGGTCTAGTCTCAGTGTATATACGTAATTGTCATTGACATGAGTTACATAGGCATACAGAGGGAAAACATCTGTATGTTGCATTATAGTTTGTTTAGATGTATAACTAGGATTGAGTTACTCAAATTTAGTGTTTGTGAATCATAGAACTAAGCTTTACCTTAATGAAAATTTAAAATTACCTTTTGGTTTGTGCATATTTTTTAATTTGTAGTTCTGTATTAGTACTAGCGCTTCAACAAAATAAGGCATGATAAATATTTTAACAAGACCAACTTTAGACACGTGAAAGCTGTCTCCCGTCTCATTTGAGATGCATAAGGGATAACTGAAATTGTTTAAGTCTTGGGTGACAAGAAAAAGAAACTTGCTTTTTACCTTTATATTTATTGTAATTCCCGAGAAGTTAAGGTGGGGGGAATCAAGTGCCTGTTTCCTTGGGATATACAAT
Source organism: Sakesphorus luctuosus (assembly GCA_013396695.1). NCBI lineage: Eukaryota > Metazoa > Chordata > Aves > Passeriformes > Thamnophilidae > Sakesphorus > Sakesphorus luctuosus. The sequence continues at coordinate 535,954 of VWZD01000161.1, forward strand.
GATTCTGTTTCAATAAAACTATACTCTGGGGAGGGTGGCTTGGAATTTTCATCCCCTTCTTTTGTCCCCATTTCCTTCTCCCTCACACCAGACTGCACTGTTTCAATTAAATGAGGCGTCATAGTGAGAGTAATAGGTATGTTCCTCAATAATTTAATGGCTATATACTTTCTTGCATGCACCCTAGGCAATTGTCTGGACATTCTTCTGACTGGGAGCCAAGGGTAGCGCAGGTGTAATCACTGACAGTCCCAGGTAATGCGTTCCAAAAGCCCATTCCCCATGGGCTCTGACGTAGTATAGTTTGTAAGCTGTTTACCTTGCAGATACCTGCACTCAGCTAAGAACTCAAAGATGAAACACAATCTAGTTGTATTTTACCAACTAGAAACACTTCCCACAATATAGAATGGTACAGTCTCGAGTTTCCACAGGTAGAGTAACAGTGTGCTACAACCTGGATTTGGTGCACTGGAGTAGCAAATCTTACCAGCACATATGGCTAGAAATTGTACTTCATTCTCACTTCTGACCTCCAAATTAAGGCACTGCAGTCTGTCCTATCCTCATTTGATGTGAATTCTCTTGACTATTGCCAGGCCAGTGCTTGCTGTCAATTCAGACTCAGAAGAGTAGGGACCCAGTCAATAAAAGAAATACTCAGACACTTGGCAATATGTATTGGAATCACTCACACCTGTTTCACTTCTGGGTCAATGTGCAGTATAAGGTAAATGCAATTCCAGTGTAGGAATGAATCTGCAACAATGTATTAAATGACTCAAGGCATAATCAGTCATATTAAAATTGAATTATAATTTTTAAGAAGTGGTAGAAAAATGAGTGTGTTGTTTGAAAAAAAAATTAAAACATATGTTATTTAAACAGTGTTATTGGAGTGTATTTAGACTGCAGTACACTAAAACAAGGAACCAGTGTCAAGACGGTAGCCTCCAAAAAGGATTTCAAAGTCTGCTTATTCTTTTCTGTGAAGTTTTAAAATATCTCAAAAGTTAAAGCAAGAATTGATGGTTAGTGAACGCTTCTGTTGTACATATTCATTTGGGCTTGGGGTGGGGGGGAGGCTGATCTTCAATAAAGGCATTTTTTTAAACAACCCATTTGGAGTTTGAAAACATGGGAAATTAAACCACAACTCACTAGGGAGTGAGACACCTAACTACTGACTTGGTTTGTACGTTACTACACTTAGAAGATGTGTAGAGTTGCACCTGGGGCCTGCATCTGATTGCAGGAACAACTGGAGGATGGGGTTGATGTCCCTTCTGACAATTGATCTGGTATTTCTAAATTTTTTAGAATGTATTGACAGTGTTCTTTTTAACAGGGCCTCTTGTAGCTGTACTGTGACAACAATGTTAACTTTGAAAAATAGTGTCATAATAAACTTTATGAACAAGATCTGTATGCAACCTTTTAACAGATGGATGTAAGTGACCGCTTTGTAGGTGGGTGGGGTAGCTTAGCTGTTGTTTGTGATGTGGAAAAGTGTAAGCCCTGAGGACAGTGAAATCACCAGCCTTACAGAACCTAGGATGTACTTCTTTGATCCATACATTGCTAAGGAGACTCGTAAGACAGGACTTCAGCAGCCTATTGAGTATGGAGAAGTCAGCCTAATTAAAGAATGACAAGGCAGCAGGAGCAACAGCTTCAACTTCCAGAAAAGTGAAGGCATAAGATACTGTGCTGATAGTGAGCAGCTTTCCCAAGGCTAGTTAAATCTGCTTATCACAGCTGAAATATCGAAGAAAGTCTAGCAAGAGTTCTTCACCTTTTGGAACCTCCTTGAGTGATAGCTACTTGAGTTGACTCAAAATCAATAGGTCTAGCATTTAGACCTGAAAGGAAGGGCAATGAGCATAGGTAAGGTTTGCCTTTAAAATTTTTTATGAATTATAAAGAGTAGTGGGAGGTTTTTAAACAAGGTAAGAGTAATTTCTTTAATTTTCAGGTTGAATGAGAAGCTGCTGCTTGACAAAATGGGGAATGTCTTGCACATCCTCTTCAATTGAAGGTTTCTGACTGGGTAAGATTTGTAGTGTATAGTAAAACATCTGTTTAACCCTTCTTTCCTTTTAGGCTTTCCTTTGCCAGCCTTTTAATATCAAGGAAAGCTATAAGTACTAAGGAGCAACTATTCCAGTATATGTTTCCTGTTCTGGATGAGGATTGCTTGCTGGCATAATTCCTATTCAAGAATCTTCTGTTCTGGCAGATGAAAAATTGCTGTGTGTTTGAGATCAACAAGACAGAGATTGTAAATGTTTTGAAATATGTGCTCTGGTTACTGGTGGGGATGGGGGTGGGGAGGAATTGTTCGGTGCTGTGTAATGGAAAGCGGCTGTCCAGAAGCCCAGAACGGCAGAGATTGGAGCAGCACTTCAGTTCTCAGCAGTGTGACCTGCTGCTGTTGCTGCTCTTGTTCTGCAAGGCCACTTGGCAGAGGTGGGAGCTGGAACTTCTCTCCTAGTTACTGGACCTTGGCTTACCAGGTGGAGTTGTGTTCACCTGTGTGGATCAAAGAACACCCTTTCAGATTTTGGGTGCTTTCAGGCAAGGTAGTTAAGTGGAGGCCAATACTGTCTCTGATACCCTGAAACAACAACAGGATTTGTATAGGTGAATGGCAATAAAAACAGGAGTATGATTTTATGCATATTTGTTAAATCGTGAAATAGTATTTCCTTTTCTGCATCTTTGATTGTTACAGGTCCTTTTATATAGTAGTCCCGCATCTTTTCAACTTCCTGATACATTTCCGAGCCTGTGTCTCGTTTTTATGAAGTCTATTTTAGTGTTGGTTATACTTCACTTATCTGAAAAAAATCAAATGGTATCTGTGCATTTCAGTTTACCCAGAGGCTAAGGCATGTTCATGAACTGAAGTATTTAAACTTTTTATCTGCTGTCTGTAAACTTACAGAAAGCAATTCATGATATATTTCTTTAAAAAACACTGACAAATGTTTTGCTTAGTAAAGGTTGAGTCAGAACCAAAAACTGCAGCAGTTCAGTCCCAGCTGCCTTAGTGCATTATGGCAGATGGCTTGTTGCAGAGGTGACACACTTGCTTTCCTAAATGTGGAAGTTGGAAACGTGTGCTTTTCCTCTGCCAGGCAGAGCCCTCCCAGTCATTTGTGTAGCAACAGGTAATGGGTAACAGCATTAGCATTTCACAATTACTCAGGTGAGGGCAAATGCTGTTGTACTTGTGGAGATCTTAGTATTTTTTAACAGTGAAATATTGAAGTGTTTTAACAAAAGTAATTCTTAACAAAAACTGTTTAGTTTGCATGCCACTGCTATACCTGTGCAAAACTCTACCTTTCCTTTTATGAGAGGATTCCACATTGCTGCAGGCTGGTTTTGTGCTCTGGACGGGTCTTGTTGCACCACATAAAGAACTAGATATTCACTGTTAGAATTAGCTTCACACTTTGATTTATAACACTTTTTAGACTAATTTACTTAAATTCAGTTATTCATACCCAAATCTGTTCAGAGACATGTTTGTCAAAGATAAACACATTCTTATGGGAGTACTTGGTCAAGCGCATCTTTGTCCAGGAGGCACTGGGAAGAGTTGAGATTGTTTCAAGGCCACATTTTTCCTTGCTGGCTGTTACTGAAAATGGAGGTGTAAAGGTGCAAAGTTAACAAAGAATTGGTCCCTAAGCTGCAGTTGTACAGTATTTGCTAACAAAAATGGTACTTTAGGTAGTAAGGAGGGTTTCCCCAAAAGGAGCCCAGGTTGATGCAGGTGTGTTAAGTGTGTTATTACATATAGAAATTCAACACAGCATCTTTTATATCCTTTCAGTACTTAAAGCTCTAGTCTTTCAAGCATTGATTGTGTGATGTACTGATGTGCTTGTCTTTGGTTCCTGTGTTTAAGACATCAACCTGTTTTCACATGCTGTCTACTTGGGGGTGGAATATCCACTTAAAAATCAGTCTGTGGTCTTTGACAAGATTGTGTATCTTAAATTGTGTGCAGCATGTAAGATCTTGAATATAACTGAAATTCAGGTATCTGATGGATGGTTCTTTTTCTGCTGTGGGTGCTACAGGTTCACATCTGTGTTAGCTTTTTCCTGAACTAAAGTAATCCAAATACCTCCGTAGAAGAAAAATGGCCTTCATGTAGAAGATAATGCTGCAGGATTGGAAACAGAATAAAATTATATAATAACTGGCAAAGACTTCAAGACAATGGTGCTTGTGTGCTGAAATCGTAAAACTTGTGGTTAAACAAGTTGAAATAGCATGGAAATTAAAAATTCAAATGTAGTCCATAATGGACTGAAATTTGTTAAAATATTTCAGTTTTGTATCAGAATAAAGTGTATATCATCAAATGACTTAAACAACCTAAAATGCGTTATCACCTGTTTTCAGTGCTGTGACGAACAAAAAGCAGTCTTGAATTACTGCAACACATTTTCTTACAGGATCATCTTTCCACCTTAGGGGCTGCACTGCTGTGGTTCAGCAGAGCTTTTCAACTTTACTTTTAATAGGTTTGAAACTGGATGTTTTGATCGTGAAAAACTGGATGTTTTGATCAAGAAATAAATGGTCCCCACATGAGGACTTGGTGGTGTATGAGGTCAGCATTGTGATGCTTTAGACTTTGCAATGTCACAGTCTCTGGTTTGGGAAGCATACTCTGTACCTCAGTAATAATAATAAAGGCTATCATTTGCACTCTGATGTTTTTACATATATGAGTAATGTGGAATTTCTTAATGGTGTTGGGTGTTTTGATGTGAGTATAGCATTCACTATGTTCATGATGTGAATCTGGTGTAAATGGAATGCAAGTTTCAGTCCCAAGTTACCAAGCCTCATTCTTTGCCTGGTGAAATTCAAACAAGGAGTCTTGCAGTTTTTTTGCTGTTGCATTCTTCGTCTGAGTGATGAAGTAAGTATCCTTATATTATGTTTTAGCCATATGGGTAGTACAAATACACCAGCCCTTGTGAAGCTGTAAGGATGATCTGGCCTTTGGCTTTCACCTTAGTGAATGAATTAAGGAACAAATTGAAGTGCAGGGCAGGGATTTACTGAGGTGTCTATTTTATAGCCAATTTGTAATTAAAGTATTTATATTGCAGCTAGAGAGAACATTTTCTCTCTAACTCAGACATTCAATGGCCTAATTAATGGCAGGGGGAACTCAGAACTCTGTAGGTTCTCCATGCTTTGCTGTCAGACTTGCCTGTGTACCAATGTTGAAAGACTGTCCAGGACCATGGCTCTGTGCTTTCTCCCTAATGCCTGTGCTCCAAAACTGCCATCCTCAAACATGGAATAATCTTCTTGCTTTAAAGGGCAGCAGTATCTTGCATTCCCCCAGTACTTGCCTAGGCTTGGCAATTGTTACAGTGTTTTCCTTCCTGAGCAGTGCTGGTGGCAAAGTCAAAAGGCACATCTGAACAGCAGAAGGAAAAGTATCTCTCAGCTTTGATTTACTTCAGCTGGTGCCTGGCTGCACTATACAGAGCAAATAAATCTGCTTTGTTCATCAAATCGAGCCTCCAGGTTTTCAACCATTGTTACATTTGCTCCAAGCAGAGGAGTGTTCTTGCATTCAGAGTGTGTCAGGACTGGGCATGGGCATGGCCTGGCTCACAGTTGGCAAGGAAGGTCAGTCTAACCAAGGTAAGCAGCCTCAAGGTACAAGCTGGGTCACTTAGATTTGCATTTCCCAATGTCTTCTGCATAACCACAGCTCTTAGAAGCTGATCTAAGAGGCATGGCTCCTGCCACACTAGGGATGCTGCAAATCTCACTTTTTTCATGACTGCTGTATGTGTAGTGTCATATACAGACATTTTGCAGGGCAGAACCTCACTTGAAAGTTGGCAGCCAGTACCACAATATGGAAAGTTTTATGACCATTTTTCTCTTGAGGGAGGTAGGGTAGGAACACCTGATAGTCCCAGATTTAAGTACTTCAGGCTTGCTTCTGGTACTAGCATTTGGTAGGACACCTGCCTTTTCAGATACAGTCAATAGGATCATGGTTCCTGGCATTAATGCCCTGGAGCAAACATACCTTTGTGGTGCAGCTGTTACTGCTCTGCCTTTCCTACCCCTGACTACTCAGCCAAGGCTGCACTGCAGAGGGGGAGAGAGTGTGTATGTGTGTTTGTACCAGGAGAACTCTGCTATTCAGAATCAGTAAATGAATTAACAGGAAGATGAATGACAAGGTGACAGGGGTTGTGGGGTAATAATAAAAGCTGATTGTGTAGAGTTGCACTGAGTGATGCTACTGTGACCACCCTGACAGTAAAAGAGCATCTGAAATTCTCTGCATCCAGGGGAAAAACTGGTACCTACTACGTGTAGGCTCCAAACTAATACCGCTGTTCAGGTGAGAGGGCTGAGAGTCGCTGGAGAGCTGTATGAAAGCAGCAAACAAAACAGATGGCAACAGCAGCCCTTCCACAGCATCCTGTGACACAGTAATACTTGTCAGAACTATTGCTTTCCTGATTGCTTAGGGGTTTTTTTGAGGACACAGGAGATTTCATAAAAAAGTGATACAGTATGGAATTGGGATAATCTAGAATTGTTTCTTTAGCTTTCAGGGCCAGCCAGGTGATGCTTTCTGATGGATATGCAACTTAGCATGGTTAAAAGTTTGGAAAACAAAAATCTCAAGACTGAATTCACTAGCAACTGTATCGTTTAACTTAGCATTACACTAACTTGGTGGATAATGAGCTAATGGAAGGCTAAATTCCTAACCTGACGTCCCTCTTTAAACCCTTTTTCCTACAGTATTATTAAACAATCTTGGTGGATCCTACTCTACCCTTTATCAGCATCTCTATTTCCTTTTAAAAATATGTACATGAGGTCTTGCAGAACAACTTGGGTTTTATGATTACTTAAATGAAGTTATGCATAATATTGCAATAAACAAAATATTCCTAAAGTTATAGAGAGAGCATCACTAGCAGGAAAAAAGTCACTTCAGACTAAGCATGCCTTTTAGAAGTTTTGTGTGAAAATACATGGTTTTTAATGTTCAGATCAACATGTTCTACAAATAATGCATTCTCTGTATTTAAAAATCCACAATAATCAAGTGCAATGAGTTCCTTTGAAGAGTAAACAAAGCAATGCTATTTATTTGCCCAGTTTTTGTTCTTTTATAAATAGTAATTTAAACTCCACATTGCTTTTCAATTCATTGAGCACAGATTCCATACCTATGTGCAGTTGGCTGGCAGCTCCTGTGCTGTTTCCAAGAAGCACCAAAGTAACAGTAGGGACAAGAGATGCTTGTTGACTGAAGTTAGAGACGCAATAATGTATAAGAATTACTCAAAGGTGTACAGAAATTTTAGATGTAAAAAGGCATAATACAATGTCTTAACAGATTTTAAATGCCTTTGGAGGGAAAATCTCACAAATTTAAGTAGTGTTCAAAGAGCAAAACAAAAATGTAAACTTAGCATAGACTTGAAACTTTGTGTTACACAATCTTTCCACATGACAGTTAAAATTATGCTGAGTGAAGCAGTAGTGGTGACACGGACATGCAACTGGTTATTGTGCATATCTGTTGCATGAAGGCTTAGCCTTGGAAAACTAGTGAGGATTTTATCTTCTTTAGGGAAATAAATGTGTATGAAGTAAAGTTTAAAAAGTTTACTGAACTCATAAAGCAAAATCAGGCACTAAGTGTCAACTTTTATACTAAATTAAAATAATACATCAAATATAAAGCAAGTATAAATGTGTAAGAAAAATGGGAAACACACTGTTCCATATTTATAAAAAAGTATCCGAAGCCAACCTGTTTGTCTTGCAAGAAATTATATTTAGAGGGCTAAAATAATTTTTATATATATATATATANTCTTTAAATATTTACATATATACGGAAACTAGTCAAAGAGGTGCTCTAAGAAAGAAACATCTGTTACAAAAGTGAGATTACAAATTTTGCATACATCCATCTGCATTATACTATTAATTTTCCACTTGCATCTTCCATAAACTAATTAACAACTTTAAAATTATCATTGCATAGACTTACTTGAAAAATATTACCTATTTCTGCATTCCACCTCACAGTAAAAACTATCAGGATAATCATACAAAGATAGTAAAGAACAGTAGCCAGCTGTACTGCCCTTCAAAGTTTAGTCCCTGACTTGCTCTTAGGAACAAGAAAGACATTGCCATCTCTAGTTTGCTGCAGTGAGTATTCACTAGGAGAGTAAGGCTTTCCATCCTCATCATGTAGCATGCTGAAGACCTCGAGGTATAAGGTGGTTAGTTGCTTTTTCATTTGACGAAGGCTCCTGTCATGCTCTCCTTTTTCCTTAAGCAATTTCTCTTTCTCATCTTTTAGGTTAGTCAAGTCTTGCTCCAGTTCCACTATATTTTCCAGTTTTCTTTTACGGCAATTTTGAGCAGCTACTTTGTTCTTGCCTCTCCTCCGTATATCTCGAATAAGCGTAAGCTGGGCTTCATTGAACTGCTCCTTAGACATCATTTCATTGAAGTCCTCAACAGGGAGATTGATGATTTTTTCAACAGGAAAAGGGATCTGCAGAGCTTTTGCTCTTTGCTCATCTCTTGTGAGATGAGCTTCAAGGCGGCTTGAAGGTTTATCTTTTGTGAAAGGAGCTTTGGGATGGCCAGGAGCAGCAGGGGGTTCTTTCTTTGGTGTGTTTGTACACAGCAAACTTGGTGTTTGAGTGTTTGGCCCCATGGAAGAAAACATTTGATCCTGGAAATGCAAAGAGTACGCACCAGCATTGCTCTGCAGCACACTTCCAGGAGCACTATCCGTGTCTTCCATTTCAGAATCACTACAACCCAAAGTCTTATCTCCATAGGCAGATGATTCCACAGAGTGTTCAGGCGATGCAATGCTAGAACTTGCGTTCAATGAAATACCAGAGTCAGAGTCATTACACTCTAGTCCGGTCCCTGAGTGGTTGCCATTAAAAGCTTTACACAGTGAGAAGTCAGAAAGATCAATGGGTTCACTTAGAACATCTGAGAGGGATTGACTGATAGTGTTTGTCGTTGCTGTGTCACCACTCTCCTTTGTATCAATAAAAGTGGCATAGAAATCCTCACAGAAATCAGGGTTTGAAGGGGACGTGTCATTTAAAGAGTTCACACTCAGCTGGTTGGTGTCTTCTGGTGGCAAAATGCCAGAAAAGGGGCCCTCAATACTATCCAGAAAATCTGGACTGCAGTTACCATCTTTTTTCATCACGGGCAATGAGCTGCAGTAATTGTAGCTGTTGTGCATCTCTGCTGGCTTGGATTCAGGGCTTGTGATTGTGCTCACCTCAGCCAGGTTATCATTTTCAATGTTAAGACACTAGATGAGAAATGCAAGGGAGAAGTTGAGAAACACATCTCCAGCTGATAAACTCCTTTTCTATAACCCATCAACATTAAATATTTTAGCAATCAACAGGCACATAAAAAGGGCATTACAACATTGCTATAATCTAGATGACCACAGCACACTGGTACTATGGAGAGGCAAACTAGGAAGATGACAGATACTTGAGCAAGAGTACAAAGTAATTTGTTCTGAACAGAGCTATTTTAGATTAAAAGAGCAGAGCCTCTCAAAGTCAGAGCAAGATGCTGAAGAGACACATTCCAATGCTTTAGGGAAGCTGCATGGAGCCCTCCTGTTCTGGTAATTGCTAGTGCAGATCCTGGAGCTGTCAGGTCTGAACTTCTCACAAGAACCACTGCTAGGAATGGCATAGTACAGTGAATGTAAAGTTATTTCCTGGAGGAGACTTAATGAGCATTACTAGCAAGCAATAACTTTCAGCACTCAGTTTCATGTTATGCTTCCTCAAAACCAAGATTCTTTTAGGATTTACTGAATTAAGCAGCTGTTCAGCACAGAGAAATGTAATTCTTGGTGAAGTATGAAGAGTACTAACATGAAGCACGGCAAACATTAACTCACGCCACATCCTCCTTCTTAGGCTGGATAGCAGCAGTGTTAGCACCAGACTGTTACCCTGATGGCCTTTCACTGGCTACAAGACCAATGTCCTTTCCAGTGTGGTGGCAGTTTCTTAACTGAAGCTGAAATAAACAGCTGTCCCTAAGGAACTAGGAAAATTGCAAAAATGATTCTGTTTCTCACAAGAAGGGTCCACTCACTGATTATTTAACCAGAGGTTGTTCAAGGCTTAAGCTAAGATTTTGGACATGAGAGCTCTGTTCTTCCATTTCTCTAAACTTGCAAAAGGCAATGCCCTCAATTTAATTATCTCACTCCCCCCAAAAAGAAATTATTCAATTACTATACAGAATTACTGCAAGATTTTTGTGTTTTGGTTTCTTAATATATTTTCACCATCACTACTCCCTCTTCACAGCCAATTCTCTTGTCACTTACGTGGGGCCTTTAAGCCTGCCATAATAGTAAGGTTAGGAAACTAGAAAAGAATTTGAAAAATACAAAAAGACAAAGAGAAAACGTAGAGTGGCAGGAGAAACACAATTTATACAAATTTTCACTTTATTTTTTTTAAAATATGATGGGCATTCCACCAAGCAATCCGCTCTTGTATTAGCAGCATCATTCTGGAGCATGATGACATTCTACAGTAATATATTTGAAAATCAATTTTTTCAATTTTATAGTCTCATCAAAGGAAAATATAAATTGAAATGTAAAGATAGGATAAAAAAACCCCTACATATCCTCTGTATTAGCAAAAGTGATTTTTGTTCCTTTGAAATATCCAGTTAGTGTACATTACATAAGTAGTTCTTATGGAACATATATATAAAGAGCATTTATATAAATATACCTGATTCTTCTATGAATCTCAACATATATTTTATCAGCTTTAAAAAACCTTTTCCTTAGGTAAAAGTTGAATGCAAAAGTAACCATAAATGATTCACACAATCAGACACTGCAAAAATAAATTTACAGTGTTTGTTAAAAAAATTTGTGTTGTAGATCTGTAACTCAGGTGTCCATTTTTAAGCAGCTGAAATTTTAATGATGATCACGCTTTAACAATTTGCATATAGAAGCAAATAATGACTTGCTAAACAGGAGGAAGTTCTGACTGAGAAGCTAGATTGTGTTTTATTAATGCTTATCCATAAACAACTAATTTTCTTCTTTCTACAGATTTTTCAAGATACTCTTTTTGAAACAATTAAAGCTTATATTGAGTTATAGGTACCCTACAGGTACAGAAGGGGCGGTCCTGTGGTGTAAAGGAGAGCACTCTGGACTCTGAATCCCAAGGACCTGAGTTCAAGCCTCAGTAGGGACCGTCCCCTGGCAGTTCAAGCCTCCCTGCCATCCCATCCTGTCACATCTCGGATGCTCAGCAGGGTCAGCCCCGGTTAGTACTGGATGCTGTGACAGTCCCGAGGACTTCACTGTCACTGTCCAAGCTCGGTCGGCCGTGGCAAATGGACTTCAGGACTTAAACAGTGGGGCCAGTTCTGTGCACGCTGTGCCTCACCTAAAACTCCACTGCGCAGGCTGGAAGGGCACACCCACGTGGGGAGAGCCCTGCCCAAATCTGCGTTCATGAAGTCTGGCCATATATACATACACAGGTATAGAATCCAATATAATAGTCATAGTCACCATCTTACAGATGCTGTTTTACTGCCTTCTCCAAAATATCACTGTCCTCCAAAATACCCTGCTACATTTCTCAGGTGCTTATCATACTAACCTGTAACTCTGGAAGGGACAATAATTCTTCCCAAACTTGCTCTATGTTCTGCATATTTTCTGCATCAGTGGGTGGAACTAGATCAGGTGATTCAGGTGGCTGAGTCTGATCAGAGGAAACTAAGGCTGTGTTGCCATCAATCTGAGCAGGAACCAATGACTGAAATGCAGCTGAAGAAACCTGAAAAAAATTTTAAAAATAAATTAAAAAGCCAAACAAAACAACAATAACAGAAAACCCTCCACATAAAAAACCCACTAAAAATATAGAATTGCATTTTCCAAAGCAAAAATCTAGTTTTTAGAGTTCTACCATTTCTGCAGAATGAATAGACAGCTATTTCTTAAGAAAAGCATTTCTGGTAAACAATGGGATAGAATAAAAATATTTCCATGAAAGGTGTTTTTTAATAAGGAAAGAAATAGGAAAAAAAATCTAGAAACTGGCTGGAGAAGGGCCTGTCCTTACACATGAAATAGTCTGGGTCAGCAGATGGAAACAAAGCACCTCAAAGACACTAACGCAGAGAGCTGTGCTGAGCTCACTGGCACAGACTGAGCAGCCCACCCTCAGTGCCGGCACCCCCGGCTGGACACACCAAACGCTGCCTGCAGGGCCTGGAAGCGGCAGGAACACAGGAATACCAACCACTCCACTCCCTCCAAACACAGCCCTCCTTCAAGACTACCACACTGCTTTATTCCAGCTGGAGCCAGCCTGAGCAGAGAACTCCAATCAGATCACAAACTAGTATTATGCTGAGGACAAATCTTACTCAGAGACTGACCCCGTGGAAAACTACCCATGAAACTGCTGTATTCAGAATTTTTACCTCATTCTCATCGATAAACGGGAATGCTTCTGCCAAGAGCTGCATGCAGTCATCAAAGGACAAGGCCTCTGCTTCTGGTTTTGAAAGCTCTGTGGTCTAAATATGAAAGTTATGAAAACAGGTTACTGCATCTTTGAATAACTGAAGAATCTTCCACTACAGCAACACATGCAAATTCATTTCAGGCAGCCACTAGCACTATTCCTTCCTGTGAATGGAAAAAAGGGTTAATTAAATGCACTCACAAACACATAGTGGCGCTTACTTGTGAAAAAACAACTGGTGGCTCAGTATTTTCTGACTGAATGCTCTGAGCTGGCTGCACAGGAACAAATTCACCTGTCTCCTCGTCTAACTCCAGCTGAGCCAGCAAGGCTTTCTCCTGCTCTTTTTGCAGCTCCTCTTGTCTTTCCTTTTCAAGTTTCTTCTGTTTCTCAAGTTCATACTCCTTCTGTCGTTGACTAAAATCAAAAACTTCACGTCTTGCCCCAAGGTCTATATCTTGCCTCCAAAGGATGTCGATCAAGTTCATGTCCTGTAACAGAAATGCTTTTTTTAAGCAAGTGTCCTTCCCAGCAGAACTCATTTAGAACAACAGCAAAGCTTCTAATCTGTGTCAGATAGGTAGATGCTCGTACGTGAGGCTTATTCTCTTAATCCCACAAAATTACTGAACTAAAATGTGGCTCCATATGACCCTTCTGCAGTATGTTAACTGGTGGTTTGGTTTCTGTGACCCACACACAGGCCTCCAGAGACCAAGAATTTATTACAATTGGTAAGGTAATAGAGGAACTAGCCAGAGGATAAATATACTCTTCTTTTTTAACCTATCGCATAGAAAATGTGAAGGTATAGAACAAATTGTGTCACATTAAGTAGTTTTTAAGAAGAGAAATGAAAAAGTTTGACAATTAATTTTTTTGCACATAATCTTGCAGAACTGCAAAAGCTGACAAAAACATGATGAAGGCATTCTGAAGTAACTATAATAACCATACTGCAAAATGTATTTTTAAATATTTATGTTTCATCTCAGTATTAATCCTAAAGATCAACAGAACAGCTTCAGGGCTGGAGGACAATATGGTTTCAAAGACACCAAGTGATGTAACATCAGTGTAGAACTAACCACAATTACTATTATCAAAAAATTGAAAATTCAAAACTTGGTCTAAGTTGATGTTCTAAAGTGGTTGGTTTGCAGCAGCTGAGTATAAACAGTGTTCAAAAATATCTCAAATATGGTTAATCAGTTGGTCTCAGGCTCATTACAGAGTCCATCATTATCAGATAGCTAACAATGACCTAAATTTCTTGGAAATCAGCTACCCCATGCACCTGTAGTATTTCAGAAGACAAATGACACCCTGCTATTTAGGGAAAAGCAATCGGTTAACACTATTTGCTTTGGCTACAATTACTTTCAATTTATTGCATCAGGGTTTTTTTGGAGGATGGGGGGGCAAATGGGGTTGGTGGATTGTTTTGGTTTTTTACTGTTCTAATATTCAATATTTTTAAGGGCTGAAGTCTAGACTATTTTCTTCTGTGAAGAAAACCTAACAATCAAAACTTATTCAGTTGTATGTCTGCTGATACATAATTATAATACTTGGTAGCAACATTTCTCAGATGGTAAATGCCAATCATTCAGCTGGTGCCTGGAGGTTTTCATTTTACATCATGTTTCATAATGTTTAAAATTACCCTTTGGGGCAGCACACAAATATAATGCTCAGTGTTGGGCATCCTCACCAAACTAACACACTCCAGATAATACACCAAACTCTGCATTTCATTTAAACAGAACCTTTCAGATTCACTTAGCAGCTCTACACCCAAGAAACAATTTTCTTGCCATTATATCAAGTTAAAACATTCCCTTATCTCTAAAGGTTATTTTCAAATAACCTGAATGCCAACTCATGCTGCCATTGAAAGTCATCACTTCTGTACAACAGTTATGGCAAAAAGCCTAAGGGTAAATCCATATTTGAACAAACCAGTTCAGTGTTCTCATTTCTTTATTAAAAATTCTGTACCATTAGCACTCAAATTTACATGTGGCAGGAATGACTTCTACTAATAACCAAAAAAATAATTACTTTTTACTAAAATTGGTTGTGAGTAGCACAGTGCAGGCACTCCCAAATCTAAAATACACTCAATATACCTTGCTGGGAGAGACCAAACTCAGCTTTAATCACCGCCAATGAAGAAGCTGAAATCATTACCGTGGCTGCCCAAGACAATGTTTGGTCTTTCCAGATTGGCAGGGTAAAATGAACTAATTAAGTTCTGCAGTAATTTGAGACATTGCAATATGGTATAGCTTCATTAAGGGCCAGTAGTTTACCAGCTGCTCACTGTCTCTTTCTGCAGCAGATCCAAAACTGTTTCCTAGTTTCTGAGCATTTGCAATATGTTCTGGATAAAACTGCAGGATCTGGATTTTAGGGCTCACTGCTGAATTATTCATTTACAAAGCACCATTACATATGTGACTCAAAAGACTCTGTGTGTGTGTCTCTGTGTGTGTCTCTGTGTGTGTGTGTGTAAAAAGACCTTCAGGCTGTGAACTAACAGAGCTGTTTTCCTCCATGAGTTGTAACAGACTGCAATACAAAAATATGAAAACTGGTGCTCAGTTTCAGTTTAAATCATGAAAAACAAAAGTAAACAAAACAAAAAACCCCCACATTTTCCTTAAGAAGAAAATTCATGCAGCCTTAGTGCAAAAACTTAAGGCACAGCCATTACATCTTTCTGCCATTCTACTGGCAATATTCATTATCAAAGTTGAGTAGCTGTGGGTGCTGCCTCATTTATGGGATGAGATCTCTCCAAAGACACCAGCTGACCACAGAAAATGCTGTGGCACCTCCATGTGTGTGCAGTAGTCAATTCAGCAAGCAGGATTCTTTTTGGAATTAATATGCTTCCATGCCTATCAGCATTGTCAGGATTTTGAGCTGATGTCTGACGAACATGACAGCATTGATTGGCTCCTGTCACCATTTTTCAAGGGACCATATTTAGGCCAGTGTTTTATCTCTGGCAAAAGGCTGAGTTTGCCAAACAGTGATGTGCTCTGCCCTGGAGAGTGGTGCTTGTTGGGAGTATCTTTTTTATTTAGTGGTTGTATTTGTGATATTAAACGATAGGTTGTTTTGGAGGTTTTGGGGTTTTTATTATCACCATATAATGGGAAAGGAGCCCTCCTAATTTCAATTTAGAAAGTTCTACACAAATAAAGCAATATTAGCCTTAACTTGAATAACAATTCAAGTAATTACCCTTAGCCTTAAATGTGGAGGAAATGTTTTTCTGGTCAATATGCTGCTATGTAGTATCAAACAGCATATGATTTAAATATTAACCTGCCATTTAACACTTATCTATAACTTCAGCCAATGCTTTTAGTAATATTGCCCTTTTCGAAAAAAATATATTCTGGGCATTAGTCCAAAGCCTCAGGTCAAAGTTAATGGAGTCAACATTGACCAGTGAATCACTAAGGAATGAATCACAACCACCAGCATGATGTAATGGCAAAGAACTCCTAAACCCCCCCCCCCAAAAAAAAAAAAAAGACCTTCAGTCTAAAGCAAACATTTTGCAATTTTGTTCCTCCAGCTTCCCCACAACCTTCCTCTTTAAATGATTTCTCCGCCTTGCTGAACACCATGACACACATACACAGAGGGATTCACACAGGCAGGCACTCTGGTTTAGGTTTATCACTGTAGCATTTTTCCCCTTCTACTGTGAAAGCATCCCAAAAGTAACTGCGATGTCTGGAGCGTTTAAACCCAAACTATTAAAAGGTGGTTTCCTTCTTGTCTGTGCAGGAGCTCCCTACTGATTTTTAAATGCTTCAGCACGATGTGGTGTTTTCAGAAAGACTCATCTGAAGGGACAAGTGAGCACGGATCAGTATCTAAACTGGAACACATGCACAGAGTCCTGTGAGAGACTCATCTGACCCGGGGCTTGTTGCTGCCCTTCAGCGCCAGGCTAACCACTTCCCTTAATATCACACATTTACTGCAAAGGCACCAGCCTCATGTGACAGACTCCACAAGTGCCCACTTGTTCTTTCCTCTGTTGTGCAACTCCTTGAATTGCATCAGAGGAAATGATGGGTTTGGCAAAGCCAAGCGGCCACAGGAAGAGCCAGGACTCCCCTGGAGGAGGAAGGGCCTGTGCCCAGGAGGGATTGCAGCCATGATGCTTCGCCCTTGCCCAGAGCTGAACACCAATGCCTGCGCTGAGGGGAACACATTATGGTACTCAACACGGGTACTACTGTTGTTCAACACTTTTAACTTCTGGGAAAATACTATGGGGTTAATGTTTTCCCCAAGCACACAAACAGTGATTTAATTTTGGTTATAGTATTTTCTTCATAACTTTGCAGGCAGAGAAAGAACTTCTCTCAGCAGACAACGTGCTTTGCTTTCCCATGATCCACGTAAGCAGGAGGTGCCTTATACTGATGGCTTGATTTTTCTGTTCATTTAGTGATATGCTCTTCCAACCGCATTGATAGCTTAGTTTAGACATATAAAGGCTCTTTTAATAAGATAAACATAAATGTTAAACAATTCACATTAAGCCACCATCTGGCCCCCAATGGAAATTTTCATGTTTTGGATTTACATATCAGCATTTGCCATCTGGGCAGAGTCTGTTATACATTTTATGAGAAAATCTCTGACTACATTGTAAAGTTTGACAATTAACTCTTATTGCTCCTAAGCAAACATTCGCAGAAGGGTAAACAAAGGACCCTGTTTTCACATTACTTTCATAGACTGACTTTTGAGCTTTAAGCAAAATGATAACCTTTTGTTTTATCCTTGTCTGGTTTGTCTATCCTGGACACACCTGTTTGAAATATAAGCCATTTACAGGTAGCACTGGTAGAATGGAAACATCCAGCAGCCCAAGTGCAAGCAGAGACACCACCTGCTATCTCAGACAGCACCTTCAACCCGTTATTAGCCATCCCCTTGATACAGGGCACATTGTGGGGGTTTTGCTTTTATTTCTTAAAGTCACGCCTTTTGCAACATGAATTGGGATAACACTAGCAGAGTCTCTCACCAGACAAGGATTTGTTTTCCTCTCCCTTGATCTGTCAGCACTTAACCCCAAGGAGACAGACAATTTCACATGCCAGAATGAGTCAATGAAAGAGGAACAGAATCAATGGCTACTGCATCCAGCAGGGAGCCCAGAGCAGCACCCCAGGATGAGCAGGAAAGCACTCCTACAGCTTACTCACAGAAAGAGACATGGCAAAGTGTGCCTCAATTCTTATTTATTTTCCAGAAAGTGAAAGAAATTAACAAAAGGCACCTCAGCTTTTTGCTTCACTCAGAAAAGAAGGTGTAGAAAGTGAGGATCAAGGACCTGAGATACTCCCAGGCAAGAATGAGAAAGAGGCCATAAAGCAATAAAGCAAGTTCTGGAAGCATCTCACCACTTAAGAAAAGCACAGTGGAAGCAACAGCTGAGTTTGTTCCCCTCATTATCCTCTGGAGGAACCGGTTTTGTTCAAGTGCTTTTTAAGAATTATTTATAAGTCATTTAAGGTTTTCAAGTGATCTCTAGCATCACCATAACTAGTGGTTGGTTTTCTAAATTTTTTTTAAAGGTAAGTTACTTAGTTTCTAATTACAGAAAAAAAAAAATCCTGGACACACCAGCCTCATGCCTGAGAGAAAGCACAGAAAGCAGAGAAACTCAGCCCCACACTAAAACTTTTTAAAAACAGTTGAGAAGAATGGAGAAAAGGGAATGACAGAAGTTATTTACACTGGAGGGCAGAGGGTTACAATAGCAAATTTACATGTCTGAATTTGGGGTTTGGAAGCATGACAGAACAGACACCTGTCAAACAAAGCCACATGACAGCAACCTGTGATTTGTGAACACACAAGGTCAATCCCCAGCTGCCCTGTGGAGCTGTCTGCTGTCCCACATTTCTCACCAAGACCTTCCAGGCAATCTGGGAGGAAACTGGATGTGCTCAGATTGGTGTAAGCGTGATGTCTTTTTTCTGTCTTTCACACCTGTGCCACTCCCAGCTGGTGTGACTGGATTGATGCTGAACGACCGATGCTAAACCCGTGTATTGACGCTACCCCAGCCAACTTCCGTTCCTTGATGCCCATTTGCTCTTTCTGGCCCTGAAGTCTTTGGATGCCTCCATCAGGAAACACATTTTAAGCCCTGGCAGGCTCACTTACCTAAGAAAGAATTCTAAAAGGGTTGAAAAGCCCTAGTTTTAAAGCTGTTATGTTGCAAGATAATTTCCACTCCATGTCTTTGTCAGTAAGACTGTTAAAACAGTCTGTCCATGCTGACCATGTGTCTTGGGACATTCTGCTGCCCCAACAGAGACAGATGAGGTAAGACCAGTTCCTGAAATGTCACGTGTATGTAGGCAAATTTCTATTTTCCCCTAACATGTATCTCATATTTCAGACTGTTCCTTCCACTGTATTCCAGCATGCTCTCCTAATAAATGCCAGATTGTCAGGATCTACTCTTATAAATTAGATTAGTTGAAAAATTCCTTGTCCAGCATTCTTAAGAAAATTTTGCTACAGTTCTTATCTAGGCATTACTCTGCCAAAGATGGGGAGAGGCTCTGCCTGGCTGCAAGTACAGTTCTGGATACTACTCACCCACTCTCCCAACCCTCACTCCAGAAACAACTCCTCTGAGAGGTGGATGATTGATGTATTTCACCTGAAGCATCATCTTCCAGGAACGGTATCAACAAAGGCTACATGTGGAAGGTATGTAAAGCTCCCAGTATGATGGGTTTTTACATATACCCTATGGAAAGCAAGCTTTCCAAACTGCCAGGGAAAACACACACCTTGTATATCCTCCAGTAATAGTGAAAACACAAGTTTCTTTAAGCCTGAAGAATATAAAATGAGTGAGAATGGAACAGCAATAAAAAATAGCTGTTGCAGGCTGTTTATGGTCAGCAATGTGCTAACTTTATTTCAATTCGAAAAGCTGCAAAATCCTAATGCTAACAGTAAAGCAAGACCACAGCAGGTAAAGAAAAACACCTTCATCAGAAAGACAGCAAAGCAAAGGACATAGAACAGTTTACTTCTTCACTTTGGCAAGTTTTCTCTTTTTCTACAAAATCAACTTCCCTGCTACTCCTTAAAACATGGAACATGTGCAAGAGCCTCACAGCACTCCCTTCCAGCCTGGGGCACAGCAGCAGGAGGGACATTCTCCTCTGTGGCTCATTAATCTCTGGAGTCAGAAATACATATATATCCTGTTCCCACCACATTTGGTCTGCCTTGAGGTGACCATTTACGGTACAACAGATCAGGGCGACTCTTGCTCAGTGCTGCAGATCTTTTTGTAGTAAATAGAACATGAAACAATCTCAGACACTTCAGAAGTGACTGAACTTTTCTAAATTGTTTAATCAATACATACTTCAGTTGGTAGCTTTAAAATAAGAATACAGTTTAATATAGAGTGGGTGGTTTCCAGGGACTGAATAGGCCCAGGACTCATCCTGCCTCAACATATTAAAAAACAACAACAAAGCAACCCACTGTCTCACTTGCATGGCTTACAGAAACCAAAATCTTAAATGTAACACTGGTACTTATTTTCTTTGTCCAATATCTGATTTTTCCACAGTTATCCTCTGGTATTGAGGACTAGATCTACACGCATTGTATCTGCCACAAACTCCCTATTTCTGCCTCAGCTGAAAGAAAAAGACAGGATGGGGTCTAACATGGTGAGATGATGAGAATGAATTTTTCTTGAATAAATTGAACTATGCCCATATTTACAAGTGCTATCCTGGCTGCTAAAAAGAAGCCAAAAATAGCCATGGATGTAATCTCACTTCTTCAAACTTGGTCCTAAATCTCTTGACATCCCAGAGTGCTTTCTGGAACATCAGTATCTCAAGCAATGAATCATATGTACTTCCAGAGCTTTGCTGTTTCACTTAGATGGGTTCTGTTCTTCCCTTTTCAGTCTTAATTATATAATGTTAATCCAATTTTCATTTTTCCACAGTATATTTGGGCCATAGTGTTGTGGTCCCTTCTGCTCAAAGTCTGATTCCCTGCTGCAGCTTAACAGAGCTATTTACTCTATCTTGCATCAGCAGCGTTACAGAATTAAGTCAATAAACATACAAGGTTAACATGTATTCAAGTGACAATCTATTACACAGATTGCATCATGAGGAGGCTGACAAAAATACAGAATTGTTTTCTAGGAGTAGGTTAGTCTGTGTATTTGTTTTCACATGCTTGATACATCAACTGTGTGTTGCCCCAGCAAGTAAAGCAAGTGATTCTGTTGTGGCTGACTCTGTAGCTGTTGTCTAATCTTCATGTGCCGTACCACATAACTCCATTTTGAAAAGTATTCAAATAGCAGCCATCTCAGATAGACCAGCTTTTCCTGAAATGGAATTCTTAATAGCTTTATCTGTGGGGTTTTCCTCCCAAATTAAAACTGCATCATAATACAATAGGCATTTATTGAATTTTGTCCTTACTACAACAAAAAAACCCTGTATGTAAACAAATAATGTAAGTAAAATATTGTTGATACTTTAACCAAAGGAATACAAAAGCCTTTGTGCCTCAATTTGTTTTCTATACTAAACCTACAGTACTTGGAAAGCAGTTACCTGTTAAATGAGTATCTTCAAGCTATCCTGCAGTGCCCAGCCAGGCATGTACTCTGTGTGGACATTGCCACAGGATACTCATTAGTTTATCCAGAAGAGGACTTGTTTATAATAATGGCTCAGTCATCTGGGAAACATGATCCAGTCAAATTACAGCACATTCTTGTGTCCAATGAAACAAATCAGGAAGCAAGAAAATATGAATTTAAGAACAGAACCTCATAAAACTGCAAATAACATTATGTTCTATTCCCCTTGGGTTATAACCTATTAGCCATTATTTTGATCTCACACTTTTGGGAGAAGCATGTTTCAAACCAAACACAAAAACTCTGTTTATTTGTAGGTCAAGACATTCTCCAGGATTATTCATAATCTTTCTTGTACCACACATTTTCACAGCACTGGGATCTAACTGTAAAGGTCCCATTTCTAGCTGGCAGTTTGCTGATGGCTGGGCAAGTTACAGGGACAGACACCAGATGGGTCATTAGAGCTGCATTACAGCCTGGACTGGAAACTGCCACACTTTAGCACTACAAGAACTGTGTCTCAACAAGTTCCACCTCACTGACCTTACAAGAAACTTACTTTGTTAGTGTTTGTGGACCAAACTACAGTGGTAACCAACTGGAGTGTCTGGGTGGGTTAGAAAGCAATGAGGCTCTCCAAATGTCCTGCGAGCACATACCCACAGACCTCGACCCTGTAAGGCTGCACCAAGGGAATTCCACACCAACACCTCCTCACCCTGGAGTACTATCTTAAGACTAAAAGCTTAAGAATATAGTTATTATATCACAGGGAATAGCATTGGCTCCAAATGTGGGAATCTGTGATGTGCCCATATCTGTCAAGAGTACGTAGATACGCAGTTCCCACCACGGTCTGTGGGGCACAGGCTTTAAAACACCTTTATGAGTCAGTCGTGCAATTAATGTGCTCTTTTCACATACGTAATTCATACAGATAATGCTGGGAATTCAGTGTCAGTGCACAGTTCTGACTAAATAAGCAGGGTCAATTTGGTTTGGTTTTTCTGTGTGTTCAACTTCTAATACCCTTAGATTTACTTACTACAAGAGGAAAACAAACAAACAAACAAAAAATTAAAAAACCCAACCCAGAAATAAGGCCAAAAATGCATTGCTGTTCAACTGCTCACCACTGGCAGTACAGAATCGTAACAGACTGCAGAAAGGGAGACCCAGTGGGGCACATTTTCACTGCAGTGACAGCATCTTTCTAAAGGAGTAATCCATGGTTAAATGGTTTATTTGACAATGTGAACAGCCTTTATTAGTGACATACTACAAAAACGCTTCAGTGAATAATGGTACCATTCAACTGTGCCCTGATGACCAAAACCACTCTCCCTAAATTTACATGAAACATAGAAATGGTTATTTAATTTGCATGAACAGACTTTGTATAGCTTTTCCCTTTCCTCTGGCCACACCCAGATACATGTGAGTTGTCTTTCCATACAATGAGGTAAGGGGAGATTTTACTCATTTTCTTAAGCCCTTGTAATTCACACATTTCTCAGCAAAAAGAAAGCCTCTCAGTCATCAGCCCCCACAAAGGTTTCAGGAAGCTCTTCCCCATGAAGGTTCTGCAAAGTTAAACAACTAAATCAGAAGTTCAAGAAGGGCCAATATGTCAGACATCCACATGTCAAGTTATCGTTTCTGTGCACACTGCCAGCTTTTGCTTAAAAAACATAATCCACTGAGGAACTGAACAACAACTGAGTACAAAACTAAAGCTTTGTCTGTGTGCTGCAATCCAGGCCTCACTTTTCAATTTATAAATTCTGAAAGCAAAAGGATCTAATTCATCTTTCAAGGCATAGACCAGAGTAAGTAAATGGGTTTATACCTCTTACCAAAATAATTCTCATCATCTTCAAAAGGCAACAAAAATGCAAAACTCAGCCATCAGTAATTCTGTCCTTCCATCCAAATCAAGGGCCTCCACCGTCTACCACTTTCCTTGGGTCTTCTTCCATGTCTGTCCCGTTGGAGTACACAGGATATTCACAGCCCACACACCTGATTTTCACAGGGATGTCTCTTTCAGCCTCCTGTTTAAGTGGGTAGATGTACCAAAGAAAGCAAGGCAGAGGCCATTTCCTGACAGGTGTCCCCTCACACACTTTACCAACACCTATGACAGTCAAACCACAACTGTTTGCCACAAATAATCAGGTCAATATACCTTTTTTATCCATAAGCAGTAAATGTACTCCAGGCAATATAATATTAAATACCTGGGGGAGGCCATCTAGTTTGCAAGTATATTACAGCACACTATATTTAGCAGACCATTTCTAAAACTAGCATTTACAGCTGATTTTTCAGCTGTAGAAGACATCACAGAATATTTGATTGCTTTCCAGATACAATTAGAATCAATTTGCTGAGCAAAAATGTTAGGATCACTTGTAAAATAAGAAAAATATGGAATGCAAGGAAAACATCAGCTTTGGGTCTTACAGTTTTCTGTTTTGCCCAAAACACTTTTCCTCCTCATGCCTCAGTAAATACTTGGGAAAAAAATCAGATTATAACAAACTGTCAGTAAAAAAATTGCAAGATTCTAAAGTTTCTTTGTAACACAGTTAATTCAGACACGGAGAGAGACAAATCTTGTTAGGGTAAATCACTACTCACAGACTCAGCTACGAACTGTTAACTGTTACTTGCATTTTATAAGACTTTGTTCATCATCTCTGCCACATACACACACATTTTACCAAAAACCTTCAGCCCAAGCTTCACTTTGAGTTTAAAATAATTCTATGGCTTTGACCTGAGTAACAGTTTTTCAGAATAACTTAAAGCAGTCAACTAACAGTTTCATTATTTAAGTGGCTTCCATTCTTCATTTTGCCAACAGAAAGAAAGTTTGAGAGATGTCTAGACATGTGCACACTGTTTATCAGCTGAGCAAGGATTCCCAAGAGTGGTCCGTGCAGAACAGACTCCTGATGTGGTAGATGATAAAGGATCACAAATCAAGCCATAAAACATTCCATGGCACTACAACATTTCACTGAGCCACAACAACTTATGCTAATTGCAGAACTGAGCTGGTAATATTCTAATTCAGATACTAAAACCAAAATAGAAAGCACAGTATCAGAAGTTACAACCTACACAGCTATCAGGAACATAAATATGATGTGCATTTCCATAGTCAAAGAATTCATTTTAAATAATTTGGAAGACCAGCTGTCAGAAGGCATGATTTAGTTTCAACCCAAAGTTTGTTATTCATATTATGCTATTTTACTAGCACCAGTTTTTTTACTGACTTCCATTTTGATCCTTAGGTATCTTAAATCCGACTTCCTTCAAAAGTCTACTCCAATTTGTTTGATTTATTTTACAAATATCAGTGGGACAATCTTTCAGAAATTCCTCAGCTGACACAGATCTGCCCAAGACCCATCGACAGTAGGGAAAAAAGTGTGACTATAATTCAACATTATAAAACAGAAAACATGTCCATGCATCTCTTGTCAAATACGTCACAGCAGATTGCACCAGGGTCTACAGTACACTTGTTTCAAGGACATTTAATGACTACTATCAGCACTGGTGTAGACTTATCAGTGGCTACTTCCATGATAGGGGTGAAGACAAGCATTAGTCTAACAAGCTGGCATGGAATATTCCCACTGACACATCTTGCATGACCTCTGCCTCCACAGTCTCTCTGTTCTCCTTCCAGCCATGAAGCATTTGAAAAACTCATCCATCTGAACTGAGCTGCACCAACCTTCAGAGCCACCCACTCATCCCTGCCACCCTCCTGCCCATCGTTCTGTTACCAGATCATTGTGTCATCTGGTCACGGAACTGCACACCATCTAACTGGAAATACCCTCATTTATAACAAAATTCAGTCTTCTTACCCAACAGCACAAACCCCAAGCAAACAGTTCCCGAAGGCAGAAAGAAGAAATGACCAAGTGCCCACACCAAGGGATCCAGCTGGAGAGCAGACAGAAATACTGCCCATCTCCCATGGGAGCTGGCAGCATTCCGAGGGGAGACCTGCACGGACCACGGGCTGCCTGGGAATTCCGAACGAAGATCTTCCAACAGCCCAAGCAGCACAGGAATTGTTCCACTACAATTACAGCAATAAGTAGGAAGATATAACTTTACCACAAGGGTTCCACAAACAAAAGCCCCCAGGATCTTTTGTCATAGCTCTTTAGGGCTAAACAGTGGTGATGACCTGAGGAGGAAGCAAATCAAAGTCACAGCAGCTTTTCACATAACTCAGCTGTTGAAAAGTCACATTTTGTAGGTATTAATTTGAAATACAGCAAATAGACACGCCCTTAATCATAAAACAAAGCTCCTCTTAAAGGCACGCTATCAACCAAGCTCCTCCTGAGTCAATTTCCCAGGTATGCAAACTTTGTTTTGCAAGCTGTCTCCAGGAGTGGAATTTTTGTTATACTTACAAGAGACAGCATGTAAAATCAATATAGCAAACAGCAATAAAACTTTGAAACTGCAAGATAGAGGTGGGGGGAAGGAGGAAAAACTTGATATCTCTACATTTCATAGCAATGCAGCAGATACTTCCTTAAAAGGTTTTAAAGAGATGGTTTCAAACTGGTCTTACATAACTTGTTGCTGCAATATCAATCTTAAAGGAACTTTCTTTTCCTTTCTCTTCTCTTTTTTACTTAGGTTGCTCAAAATAACACTGCAGAAGTTAGACTAAAAGTCTTAAGACTGCGCGACAGGCACAAGGTTGGGTGGTGTCAACTCCCTCAGTACTGCAAGAGCATCAAAACCAAGGACACACTTCTTGAAATGGTTTAGTTTACCTGTAAATACAGGAAACATCAACAGTCATTTACAGTACCTTCAAATTAACATCACTAAAATAAAGACTATTTTACATTCCTTACCAGTACAAAAACCTGCAGCTCATCAGGCCAAATTCAGAAATCTGAACAGACATAATGAAAAACTTCAACTGGATCTGTGGTACAGAAATTGCACCCACCTGAGTATTATTTCCAAGCTACACCCATTCTACTGGAGCTTTGTCAATCAGTACTTGTGCTAGGATTGAGTAATATACTACTGAGCAGCAGTTCTACTCTGCTGGTAAAACAATGCTAACTTGAGTTATTAACACTCTGATCATCTTCCAATAGCTTCTCAAGATCTCTGTGAAAAAAGTATCAAAACACTTACTTATTTTAAAGTGAATATTAACACAGAAATTAATAGGCAAATCCAAAGCCCATGTATCGACATGTAACATTCAAAAATCAATGTGTCAGTTAAAGAAAACCCTGCAAATATTTCACCAAAAATTCAAAATGGCAAAAGAGATAACAGAAGATCCTCCATAAGATGAAGACAAATGTTCTTATCCAAAGCAGTCAAATAATTAACACTTTTAAATTAAATATTAATTTGAGTAATGAAGCAGTTTTTAACTACATCAAGTAAAGATAAATGTGTGTTGCCAAATTAATATTGAATTTACATATATGGTTCTGAAAGACTTTGCTTCTATTTGAAATGGACACTGTTGGTATATGCATGTCAGGGTAAAACTAAACTAATATTACATCGATAATCTGCTAGGAAATTAAAAAATGCATTCCCTGATTTTAAAAAGTGGTAAAGAAAAATTAAGAAATGTATCTAAAACCCACAGGAACAAAAAATATCAGAGACAGAGCTGCCCCTGCACTTGCTTCACAGAGCAGTAATCCTGCACTTACACTTTCAAAAAGTGCCTTAAGATCATTTAAACTCTTGCTACTGCCAATTAATATGTGACTGTCACCAGCTTTGCTCTTGCCGTGCAGAAGGCAGTTACTGGGTAGGAAAGCCGAAAGTACACAATGGCTATCTTTACTTCAAATATATTTGCTGGTATCTCTTTCAGATAAGCCTTCCATGGTTTTCAGCAGTTTTATCCACCACAGATAGCACTGCCAGCTTCAGTTCTTACCGGCTGGTTTAATTGTTTACTTTCATAAAACAAATATGCCATAAAAGTATTAGAGTTGAGCAATCCTGAGCAGCATTTCAGTCCACTGTGCATCGGTCATCCTTGGATAAAGACAGATTCAAAGCCACAACTGCCAACTCCTCCTCCATGACTTTTCCTTGGACTTTACTGAAAAACTTGCATGGACAGCAGATGAAGTGTTTTCAAAACCAATGAAACTAGTTTACTGCTGAAAAAGGACTAATCTGACCACTGTGCCATATTCTTTCCCACTCACCTACATCTGTATTCTGTGGCACAAAATCTAACCTTGGTATAACACACTGTACCAGAAAACTGAACAGACTTCAAACCCTTTCAAGTTCTCTAGGAATGTGCTATATTCAAATAATAGGTTACTTCGGGTTGGAGTGAGATGGAGGCCAAAGCAAACTTTAACCAGGTGATTAACCTGGAGACTTTGCAGGACTTCTTGCTGGCTGCAACTCAAGCAGCAGGGGATTAATATTTAATTCATGCCAACAGGTTACTGCCTGGGCTTGCACTGCACTGGCCTCAGCCAAGACAATCATTGCAAATACTTCTCACTTTCACAAACTGGCCTAATTTTAGTTAACAGTTTAGTCATTTTAAAGCTTATCAAAGAGGGAAAAAAAGAAAGTAGTGTTCTAGATACAAAAATCAAACTAATTCCTTCTTCCCAATGAATCATGCACACGGTGTTACCGGGATAGGCACACTTCTTTCTCCCCCAAGTTCACCCTTTTTTGAGCCTGCAACTGATTATTTTCATGCTCCTTAAAAAGTCTACTGCATTCCAAAAACTTTCAGTAACAAACTCCATCAGTTTTTGCTGGTTTCAGTTTTTCTTGGTTTTATTAAAGGATCAAATATAACAAAAGTTTACAACTATACATGAAATATTCAAGTAAAGAATAGTATGAATTGATTTTTCTTAG
Organism: Sakesphorus luctuosus; assembly: GCA_013396695.1. NCBI lineage: Eukaryota > Metazoa > Chordata > Aves > Passeriformes > Thamnophilidae > Sakesphorus > Sakesphorus luctuosus. Next base: position 564,211 of record VWZD01000161.1, read on the forward strand.
AAGAAATGTTTCACATAGATCCTTCCACTTCTAATGTTCCTCAACATCACCTCACAAAGTTCAGCATTTTCAACAAAAATATCCAAGATTTTTTTAACAAAGGATGTTCAAGATGTTATTGCTACATTCATTTCGGTCAGGATCACAGAAATAGCAATACCTACCAAACAAGTATCTTTCTGTTTTGCAAATTTAAGAGGTAAAGAAAGCAAAAGAAACAAAAGGCTATTCAGGTGCAACAATACATTAATCTGACACTTTTTCAACAATTTCCCTGTCTTTCAGAATTATACATACTCTGCTGCATTTGTATTCAGGGTGAGTACTATACTATCTCTATTTTTTCAAGTAAAAAACAAGAAGAAAGTAAGAGAGAGAAAGCCAAAATTTATTCTTGCCTGTGAATGTTAGTGGGAAGTGTATATAAACCTTCCTAACCACCCACACGGTGCTATAAAAATGTCCCAAGTTCTTTAATGCACAGAAGAGCATCCAGCTGCCCTCTGCTTACACTGGATGGGTTTACGTGCTCCAGTTTAGTCTCTTTCAAACATTTCCCAGCAAATATTCAAAGCCAAGCTCTTCTCCAGCTTCAAGTGCTAGCAACAAACTTCTTCAAGACAGATTTTCTAAGGCAATTAACTTGCACTTCCATCAATTTCCCATACAATTGTAAACTCTTAGCATAGTTTAGAGACAAAACTACAGAACAGGATTCATATGATGGATATTTACTACACTAACAATAATGTCCAATCAGCTGTTCTCCTGAACCCATCGACAGGATCAGCTCCTACCAGGCTACATTCATTTCAGCCAAACACACCGCACTGCATTGTATCCAAACGTGGCTTAAACCAGAGATGTTCTTTTGGGAGTTTTAAAGGAAAGAAAGCTCTACCAGTACAGCTCAATATCAAGGTGAGCACAAAACAACTGGGAGGGTCAAAATAAATGCATTTTTACTTATGAAAGTGCTTGTGATACTCTCTCATCTACTTTCTCCAAACTTGTCCATCATTTTTGTAGGAAACAATATGCTCAGAAATGTGGATGTTTTCTTACATTGAAGTATATTCCCTTAGACAGATACATAAATAGATAGTTTTACAGATATTTTGATCAGATATTCCTCTTCAACAAGGTTATTAAACCTCATTCTCAAGACACAAAACAAAAAACCCAACCAACTCAAAAGGCAGACTTGTTGCCAGTCCTGAGTGGTGTTCTTGACCTGCCTACAGAATCCACCTCACATGGAAATGATAGACTGTTAGGGAATAAAATACTACCCACTCACATGGCAATTTAATGCATGTCAAGAAAAAAAGTACATGTAATTCCTCATTAAAGCCCTTTAGACTGAAGAGATCACACTTAAATGAGCTTGAGACTCTTCAGGACAGTTCTCTAGGTAGAAAAACCCTAACAGATACGCTTACACAGACACTCAGTTATTGTCTCTTTCGTCAGTTGTTGCAATTAGTCTTACTGCAGCCTAAGTGCAACCTACAGCATCATTTTTTGTGTTGGAAAGCGAATTCTTTTTGCTCTCTTGTTGTTCTGAGGTTCAAAATCTAGTTACTGAGGAACTCGTTGAGCATTTTTACCAGGTTACAAGCAACCATTTCAGTAAGTTCAAATTTACTGAAGAGAACCTGCCTTCACAAGAAACACGGAGACACCTGATCACAGTGCAGTCTTTTTTTCTTGGATGGTCTGAGGTCCATGTTGCTCGCATGCAATAAACAACATTCCAGTTCACCTCGGCATACAGAGGTGAATCCAATTTCCAGACAGGCACAATAAGGAAATACTTTTCTCAAGAACATTGCAGGCAATAGCACTGCAGCAGTATGCAGCAGAAAGTGGTGATTTTACATTTTGGTTAAAGAGTTAGACCAACCCCAGTCCTGCACACTCACTTTTACTGCCATGACAATTGCTACCAGGCACATAGAAACTAAGGGTTTGTACTGTACTTGCCTGAGTGCACACCTTTCCCCATCTGCTGGCTTGCAAAAGCTGAGGGACTAAATGAAGGCTGTGATGCCCGTTGCTCATTTTGAGTGAACATTTTATGGAAAAGGGTATGTGGATTTTCCCTTCAATAAATACATTAGAAACTATATGTCCAAGATGATGATTATTTGCTATCTAAAAAACACAGTGCTTTTACAGGTCATGTCTGTAAGAGAAGAAACCAGCAGCTGCTGAGCTTAGATAGGAAAACTGCAACAAGTGGGTTTGTAGAAAAGGTTTGACAATCCAGGCACACAAGTAACAAACGAAAGGTTTCAGGAAGAGACGTCTCAGTGGACTGGGGAAGAAGGTAAGAAAGCAGGTACACAGATCCTCAGAAATGAGATCCAAAGTGCCTCGGTAATAGAGGCAAAACCAAACTCACGAGGTTGTTTCCATAGCACGGGTGAGAGACCGATTTTTGTTACAGTATTTTCCAGGAAACCAAGGAGGCAAGGTGGAGGTGACAGCCTGGGTACCCAGGGCTACAAAAACACATGGGCCAAGCAGAGCTCCGGGCAGCCTGAGACGGAAAAGCAACTGTACCCACTGAAGAGAAAAAAGTATATCCAATATTGCTAAAGTGATATTACCTGGAGGAAGTACCCACTTATCTATCCTAAGGAATAAACAATGCTAAAATAAACCCTACTGTATAGCACGTATTGTACCAACATACACTACAAAAGAATCAGAACAGTTGAGTCTTAATTTTGAAGTATTAAAAGAATTAAAACAGTTCCAGATGAAGCTTTAAATATTACTTCTTTAGACCTAACAGTCTGTTGATAAGGGCACATTTCTATCTAAAAGCCCAAGAAAAAACATGATTATATACATTTAAAATTGAGTTCAATTCTGTTTTCAGTTATTCACCCTGCTCTTGTGCAACCCGTTTGCAACAGAACGGTACTGAACTTCCCCGGGCTTCGAGAGAGGAGGTTTCACAGCACATGAGCACCAACCACATGAGCACAAGCCCCCGCTGAGCCTCCAGGAGATGTGCCCGGACGCGGCCCTGGCCCCGCAGCCCCTCACGGACTGCCGGCCCCCGCCCCGGGGCGGCCCCGGGACCCCTCGGTAACTCACCCGAGTGCGGAGCGGGAGCGCCCGGGCGCGCCGGGGGCAGCGACGCGAGGGTGGGCCCGGCAAGGGCAGCCCCTCCGGCGCCGCCCCAGCGGTTCCCTCGCCCTGAGCGGCCCCTGCGCTGCGGCTGCGGCTGCGACGGCCCCGCCTGACCCCAGGCGGCCCCGCCCCTGCCGTGACTCAGCA
>VWZD01000161.1:567545-633382 GCA_013396695.1 Sakesphorus luctuosus
TCAGCGCCCGCGGGGCGCGCGGAGGCGGCGGCTTTCCCGGCAGCGGCGACGGCCGTGGTCGTGTCGGGAAGGTCGTCCGCGCCCAGCGCTCCCATGGCCCCATTCCCTGCGCCGGGACAGCCCCTGCTCGGGGCGTCGGGAGCGCCGTGCTTTGCTCGGGGCCGGGGCAGGAGCGCGTCCGGGACGGAGGCACAGCGGCTTCCCCGCCTGCACCGGGCCGGGGAACCCTAGCGAGCCCCCGGACAGCCAGAACAGCCAGCAGGAAGATCGGGGCTCGGCACGCACGAACTGTTCGGAATTGGTGGCTCCGGGCGGGGTCGCGCTCGGAGCGGCAATGTTACTGGTCCTGATAACACTTTGTCAACTTTTTTGGCTTTTCCAGCCGTTTAACATGCAACATGTATTCACTACACATCGCGTGCACCAGCTGCACACCCACCACCAACATATCGTACTCCTCAGGTGTAACAGAAACACGCCTAAAATAAGGAGGAATGCTTCAGAGCAGGCAGGCCACTCGCCAGGATCCCCACCCCTCTACCAGTTACCAAGGAACTGGAGTGGCTTATCTTAAAGCATCTATCATCATTTAGTAAATGACATTACTCAGAGAGCAAGCTGAATTCCCCTTGAAAATACAAGCAGTAGTCAAATAACTAATCAATTCAGTGCACTGAACGTGGCTTTGAAAAGCATCTGACCGCTGCCATTGTGTGTGTAGCCTGACTGATGATGTATGACAACATATACCTTTCAGATGAACCTTTGGTCACTTCTTGAGCCCATTTTTGAGGCTACTTTCAATGATCCAATGGAGCCAAATAGCATGGAATTAGGGCACTCTTGCTGGGCCTGAGAGATGTACCTGTTCCTTTGCAGGTCCTTGGTCTCTGTGCTTTGCAGCCAGAGCACAGTGATGGTCTCTCTCCGTCACACTGGTGCACTTGGCCTGCTTTGGGTATGCACAACCACCCAGCTGGTGGTGCATCTGGCCATTTACACAGAGCTATGGTGAAAATCTCATTTTCAGGTTTGCCTTTCAAGGTATAGGAGTGTGACTTTATAACTTAAAAAATAGCACAAGTGTATAAATTTGATAAGTCTCTAATAATTAAATTCTTTGCAACTTCATGTGCAGGTGGGTGTCTGCCCAAAGATATTGCTTGCTGTATTTATATAAAATTGATATATCCCTTGGAACGAAGAAGAATCTGTAATTTAAAATTTCTTATGTGTGTATTTGAAAACTATAGTAGACACAGTGGAACCACTTACCTTACAATGCAAATTGAGTTAAAACACATCCACAGTGCCACTAAACATATTACAGAGATCCAAGCAGAAACTGTGTGCTCAGTGAGGCAGGTATTTGAAGTAGCTTTGATTCCATGGAGACAAGAAATCATTTGCAATGGAGAATAAACAGGAAAATTTAAAGTATATTCCTGCATATTATTTTTGTAGTACTGCTTTATTCTGTGGTCTAAAAGAGAACCCAACTGAATCCAATTGAAAGAACTCTTGTTGGAGATTCTGGAGAAACCAAGACAGGCTGTTGCTGCCAGCTCCTTGCAAATTATATTTTTATTAAGTATCACTTTTGACTTTTTCGGTATTATAAAAGAAACAGTAAGCAGATCATGTTAGCACAAAATGAGTAATACACAATGTCAGTTCATGAAAAATTGCCCTGAAGCTCTAAAAGTGTCTTTTCCAATTGTTTTATTTAATAAAAAGCAAAATAAAAACAAGCATGAATCTTAGGTTGTATCGTAGTGCAGAAATAGGATGCAAAGCCAAGCAGCTTGCTTGAAACCTGGGGTTAAAAAAAAAAGGCGAGGGCACTTTCTGGTCAGGCCAGATAAAAGAGCATTGACTATGTATTTTGTGTCCCCTTGCTTAATTTCTTTCCTCCTTTCCTTATCTTCACACCTTGTGCTCAGGCAGACCAGCACTTCATTTCTAATCACAAGGCAGTCATCCAAAAATCAGCTTAATGAAAAGGCTGCATCTCAGTGCATTATTCCTGCCATGCGCCACTGAGGAATGAGGTGTATTGACTTGGGAGCTTTCTGAAACACAGTAACCTCAATGCTTCTGCAATATTGTATTTCGTTTCATTGGACAACCTGAAATACCTGAAAACAGGTTTGTTTCTTAGTTGTGGTTTATAGCTTTTTCTACAGTAAAGTTTTGAAGAAAATGTTTTCAACTAACATCTTTTGGAGATTATCTGGGATATAGTAATGTTCCCATATCACATACATAGAGGAATATGATCCCACAGATCATGCTTTAGTCTCTGCTTGTAAATATGAACTTTTGACCAAGCAAGGAAAATGCATTTCCAATTGCTGTATTCCTATTAGTATACGCTCATTTACCACATATGTCTATATGTATTGACAGTCATTATTGCAGTATTACAGCTTATATGCAAATGAGATAGATATGGTTTTCAGGAAATTCAAAGTAGCTGAAATAGTATATTCAAGAGCAACCCACAGTGGTACTTTACAATGAGTATAGAGAACTTTTTATGACACATATGATTTGAAATGTTATTGGTTGTCTATTTCAATAGTAGACATTCCTATGCTTGCTTTAAATTTCTTGTCAATTGTAATATTAAGAAAAATATTTATTTTATTAACAGAATTTATTCTGATATATTTGCATGTTCCTTTTAAAATAATGTATGTGCATAACATTTTATTTTATATTGGGATAATTATGAAACTTCGCAGTGCCACCTACTGCTGAAAGTAAACCTTTTTAAAACCTTGTAATTTTGGGTACCTTCTGATAAAAGGGCAATGGAAGAAAATGTCTGTTGGAATAACAACTTTCAAACCTCTGAGAAATACTGGAGCCAAGTAAATTTCAGTCTCTGAATTTCTGAACTGTCAACTAGTGACTATTTTGATCAAAACTCTAATGAGAAGTGACTCTGAGGATCTGGGATTTTGACTAAAGTGTCTTTGATGTTACATTTTTAATAAGGACTTTAATTTTAACATGTATCCCTGCAATGTCACTAGAAAAACACTGATGAAAGTAATCAGTGAAACAAAATTTATTTTTCACTCAGTGGTAAGTAGACATCCTTTGTTTTACAGAGAGCTCTGCATAAGGTGTGGGCCAAGCACCTTGGAATCCACATCACATGTGACCCAAGCTCTGTTCCCTTCTTACATCGCAAAGTCATAAGATGGACTATAGATCCTTGCATGGTTGTTGGCATAAGGTGGTATGTTCTCAGCCATGATGGCTGGAATTCATCTTCCCTAACCCTTACCATGTAAAAGTTAGAGGAGATTAACATACAGTCTAAAGTGCGGTAACTTGTTCTTTCTTCCCTTCATGGAGAAAACTCTGTCTCTAGTACTAGAGCACTAATAACCATATGCCCACAACCTTTTCCCACATGCCTTCTGTATTGGTTATGATCTCATTCCTAGGAACCATGGAAATACAAAAAGTGGTAAGACTTTGTACATGAGTATGAACAAGTAGAATATGGACTCTTAATCTTCCTTGGGAAAGTTCAACTTAAATTTGACTCAGAGGAATCAGGAGCAGCTTATCTCCTGCTGGTACTTGTCTCATCCTGTAGAATAAACTGACATTGATATGCTTTGAATGCATGACTGTCAGAGTTTCTGTCTTGTTATGGCTTGAAGACTTAACCTTAGCAATTAATTTCCTTTCAAGATGAAAAATTCTTAAGAACAATGCATTAAGACAGATAAAAGATAACACACAGATGTTTTTGCTGTTGCTGAGCAGTGCCTGCAGAGTGTCAGGGCCATCTCTGGTTTGGACAGGGAGCTGACTGGAAGTGCACAAGATGTTGGGAGGGGACGCAGCTGGGACTGTTGACCCCTATGACCACAGGGATACTCCAGATTATATGATGTTGTGCTCAGTCCATAGAGCTGGGAGAAGAAGGATGGAAGGGGAGACATTTGGAGTGATGATGTTTCTCTTCCCAAGTCACAATTACATGTAATGAAACCCTACTTCCCTAGAGATGGCTGAATTGCTGCCTGCCAATGGGAAGCGGTGAATTAATTCCTTGTTTTGCTTTCTTTATGTGCACAGCTTTTACTTTCCCTATTAAACTTTATATCAACCCACAATTTTTCCCACTTTTACCCTTCTAATTATCTCCCCCATCCCACTGGGGATAAGTAAGCATGTGGCTGTGAGGGGCTGAGCTGCTCACTGTGGTTAAACCGTGACAGTCCTTTTTGGTGCCCAACTTAGGGTTCAAAGGGTTTGAGGTAACAACAGGTTTGGTTGGAATTTGCTAGGCTGAATTTATATCTGTTAGTGCTATCTAACTACTAATTTTCTAGCTATTCATTTTCATTGCTGTGCTTGCCACGGGTCTTGCTTGCCCTGCTGTGCATTTGTCTAGTGCATTTTACTGCCCTTTTTTTTGCTCTTGCTGTTTGCTGTAGGGCTTATCATCTCACCCAGCTGTGCCTGGGAGCACTTTGATAACAGCCATGGCCATGTGCCTGGGCTGGCCAATGGCCTGGGTATCACTACTGTTTCTGTGCTCCTGGGCTGGACAGCCTGCAGCTCCAGAGTCAATTTGAATTGAAGGAATTTGACCTTTTGATAAGTACAGGAGCAGGACTACCTGAAGTGTCCACAGCTGTGGGTAAGACCATGTTAGATAGAGCAGATGCATCTGTGGCCACGGATATGTCTGTACCACAGCAGGTATCCCTGAGGGCATTGTGGCCTGGGGATAAGTACACATTGGAGAAGAAACACGTTAAAGCATTGGTGGCCATGGCCACAACACAGCAGCTACACCCTTGAAGAGACTGTGGCCTGAGAGTTAGTCTACGCTGGAGAAGGTCCACCCCTAAGGAACTGAGGGCTGTGCAAAAGTCCACACCAGATCAGAGGCAAGGGTAGGAGTATATTTTGGTGTCCAAAGGGACCAGAGATGGAGATTGTAATGGATACACCTTTAAATTGTTGTAAACCATGATCTGAGTTGCATGTTACAGGATTACTATAGCAGGAACCACTACCCATGGAGAACACGTCTTAGAAGAAGTGATGCACGCGCAACAGTGACCCAGCCTGAACTGGCTTTAGTGCCCAGTAACTCCACACAACACTCCACCTCTCATGTCCTGAGTGACCACCAGAACAGTCCAACATCATGGACTAATGAACTCAATGGACATTTCCTGCATATTTTATGGACATTTTACAGGGGTGGTCCATAGACTAAGGGAATGATATCTGTATCTGTATCAAAGGATGGGATAGGGGAAGGTGGCTAATGAGGATCTGTTGGATAGTGTGGGACCTGAGCACAATGTAAATGGTATGGAATAAGGTGTGGAGATTGTACTGGCTTTGGCTGGGATAGAGTTTATTTTCTTCACAGTAGCTTGTAGAGTGCTATGCTTTGGATTTGTGGTGAAAACAGTGTTGATAAAACATTAATGTTTGTGCTTCCCATGTGATAACAGGGAATTCCTGCACAGTGACAGAGGAGCAAGGGTGAGCACTCTCTCCCTTGGATAGATATTTTGCTCACATATGCCTGAGTTAGAAGTTACGAGTTAATGTATTGCGAGTTATGAATTAGAGAACTTCTGAGTTAGAAACCTCATAACTAAAGTGATGAATTAGTAATTTCATGTGCTAGACTAGCTTGTACAAAGGGGACTGAGCCCTTCTTCATCATGTTTGCTTTCTTTCCTAATGAGCTTATAAAATAAAGTTTAATTTGCAAAGTACATTGTCCTGTGAATTTGAGAGATTCAAACAGACACTGACAGAGTGAGAAGTCTGTGGCCTTTCTCTCTATTACCCATCTAAATAATTAAAAACAAAAGCAAACAGGCAGTGACTAGGGATGCTCCTCTGAAAGGAGTAGAGGAAGTTCTTCACAACATGTAAGTTTTGTGTTGCTTGTCTATCCAACATTCTTGTTTTCCTCTAAGGGCCTTGCCAAAGAGCTTTGGTGCTTTCCTTTTTCAAAGGCAGTTATAATCCACGCAGTCCTTCCCTCTTGTTTCACTTGCTATGGACTATGGACTTACAGTGTTAATGTGTGTCAGTTTAAATAATTAAAAGCAATGTCCACTGTATCCTAGAAGACTGGAAAGGTTGAAAATGTCCTTCTTCCATCACAGAGAAAGACACAGTCCAATCACAGCAAGAAAATGAATAAGCTATTTGGTGATACCATGTGCAAAAAAAGAGCATCATAAAAATGAAATTATTTAAAGTAGCATTCAAATCACACAGTTCATAATTGCTTTAGTTTTCAATTATACAGAGGTAATTGTATTAACAAACTGCCTTATTCAGTTTGGTGGGAAAACAATTGAAAGTTTTAGTGTCCTGGCATCTGTAGATAATAAATTAAAGGAGCTATGCTCCTAACCCAACTAGAATCCTAATTCTTGTTTTACCCAGAGCATACTACAATATCTGTATGTCTGATGGAAGATACTTCTGTGACCTTCTGGAGCCAAGACAATTCTGGAATAGATCTAGAATAGAGTAACTCTTTTAGAATCAAATACTGAAATAAGATAAAATAGATGAAGGAGCTTATTCCAGAATTAATGACCCTGTATGTATAAGTATTTAAAACACAAGTTAAATTGGGTGCATAGAAATGTTTGCAGCCTATACTGGGAATAGTTTTAAAAGTCTTAGTTTTGTGACTTCAGCTGCAGAACCCAAACTAACTAAATAAACATACTACAGAGTCTAAGGTGCATCATGTGCTTTAGAGTCAGAACCCCATGTCTGATATGCTGTTGAACTCCCCACCATCCTCTAAGTGTTGGAATACAGTTATGCCACAGGTGAGCTGACACAGCTCCTGCCTGCCTATCTTTCCCTCTAAATTCTCAAGCATTCCCAAGAGCTCTGACAGCCTAGACATTTCTGAAACGCACACTGTAAGGGTTCATGGTTTTTTTTGTTGCCAATTACATGTCCAAAAAAATCCAGAAAGCATGAAACTGAGAATAATATTAAGGTCTCTTTGATTTCCATTTTCTGATGCATGAGATATCACAAGCATTGGATAGAATATCTGTCCTACCAAAGGATTTTAGTATACTAGCAGTATCTAAACAAGCAGAACTAATGGCTGAAACTGTGTTTAATCGATGGTGCATTCATAGTGTCTTCTAGGAAATATCTTCCTTGTCTTCTAACTCCTCATTCTGTATGTCCTCTGATGCAACAAAAGTGTTTGCTAAACAGGGGAGACCCCAAGCTATTTACTATTCTGATTTTCAGAGAGAATGGGATAAGATGGTTGCTTTACTGCCCCCTATATTTTCTTGCCTTCTTTCTTTTTTGACGTTTTCCTCCTGGTACTCACATGACATGGGAATATAATACTTTGTTTACTCCTTCAGCCTCTTGTCATGCCCCATATATTCTGCTAACGCAGCAGGCAGTTCATCCTTACCATGCTTAAAATCAAAGCAACCTGCTGTGTCTATTCACACAGTTCTGCAGGAGTTCACACATGCAGGATGCTCTGCTTTTCCTCCGCGGGGCTGTGGTGCAGCAGCCTGTTGGCTCTCAGCCACCACCGCTGCTGAACCTGCCCTGGTCTATCTGGGGGATGCTTCATTCAGGTGTGCTCAGGGTTGTGAGGATGGAATCAGGCAGGAGGGCAGACCCCGTGCTGTGTCAGAATGCTTGTGCAGCCTCACTGCTGGCCAGGCAGCAGAGTGAACACCTTGGCCAAGTTTCACAGCCTGGCTTCCAGTGTCAACGTGTCCTCTATGCCTCAGTATGAAGGCAACAGTCAGCAGTGCAGAAACCCTGAAGTCCTGATATTTCTTTTGGTATTTTGCCTGGTTCTTCTGGTTTTTTTTCTTTTCAGCTTGCACCTCTTTCTCCTCTTCTAAATACATCATTATGTGCATGGTGTTGCCACCCATTAATGTCACTCCTCATCTTATCCCCATTGGTGTGTGATAGGGAGAGGTAACACAGAGGCCTAGGGAGGAACAGAGATTACATTTGAATAGGAAGCAATATCAAACAACCTCTGTGATTCTTAGCACTGCTCTAGACTGTGTGCCTACTTTTTATCCAAATACATGGTAGGAACAAACCTCTGGGAGTGAGTTTCTGAGAAAACAAAACCAAAGCTTGATTCTCAGAATATAAATGCAGCTCTCATTTTTATGCACTCTTTTGGGACCTGTTCAGCAGCAGCAGCAGCAAACAAAGCAGTGTCAGTATCTCTGACAGCCCATGACCTGATAATCCTTTTATTCTACTTTGTATTTCTAAGTAACCTCTTCCAGTATAGCTTCCCCTTAATCACCCTTAAAAGTTTGGACAAGTTAAACATATACACGTATTTCCAAATAAATCTGACCTCCAGTCACTTGTTTTTCTGGCTTTTTTTAGAACTCTTTCTTATTTAACTTTTGTCATTTTGACAGTGTTGTGGATAGAACTGAATATTTTAGGCCAAAGTAAAAAAAAAATTACTTAACCTGATGCTGTTACAGCTCATGTGGAGTCCTCTTTTGTCTTGACATATCCTGTGCAAACTCACATCTAGTTGCCAGGGGAGGAGAAGGACAGTCCATCATTCTCTTTTCCAATTCATACTTTTCCAGCTATTTCTTCCACTGAAAAATTATTTGGCTTATTTGTTCACTTTATATCAGTTCACCTTATTCTAGATTAAAACTATTACTTCTGAGCACATAATTTCTTTACACCCCACCTATGATTCTTTCTTCATTGGTATTTGGAGCTGGTATTTTTGAGCTGTACAATTGTAAATGTCAGCAGCATTCTGAAGTTTATTATCCTGATGATAACATTGGGAAAAAAAATCAGCCCTCACACCCAGAGAATCATAGAATCATAGAATCATAGAATCAGTTGGGTTGGAAGAGACCTCTGAGATTATCAAGTCCAACCCTTAATCCAACCCCACTTTGATTACTAGATCATGGCACTCAGTGTCACGTCCAGTCTCACCTTAAAAACCTCCAGGGTCGGAGATTCCACCACCTCCCTGGGCAGGCCATTCCAATGCCTGACTACTCTCTCTGTAAAGAACTTCTTCTTGATATCCAACCTAAACCTCCTCTGGCAGAGCTTAAGCACGTGCCCTCTTGTCCTACTGTTGGTTGCCTGGGAGAAAAGACCAATCCCCACCTGGCTACGACCTCCTTTCAGGTAGTTGTAGAGAGTGATAAGGTCTCCCCTGAGCCTCCTCTTCCCCAGGCTAAACAACACCAGCTCCCTCAGCCTTTCCTCATAGGACTTGTGGTCAAGTTCTTTCACCAGCCTCGTTGCTCTTCTCTGGACCCGCTCCAGCACTTCAATATTCTTCCTGAACTGAGGGGCCCAGAACTGAACACAAAACTCAAGGTGTGGCCTCACCAACGCAGAGTACAGGGGAAGGATCACTTCCCTGGTCCTGCTGGCCATGCTATTTTTGATACAGGACAGGATCCCATTGGCCTTTTTGGCCACATGGGCACATTGCTGGCTCCTGTTCAGCCTCCTGTCAATCCAAACCCCCAGGTCCCTTTCTGCCTGGCTGCTCTCCAGCCATTCTGTCCCCAGCCTGTAGCGCTGCATGGGGTTGTTGCAGCCAAAGTGCAGGACCCGGCACTTGGCCTTGTTAAACCTCATCCCATATCTATCACATCCCAAACATCTCACAGGTCAATATATTGTATGCCTTTGCAATACTGTATTGAGATTCCCAGTATATGCTGGGGTTTCCAGCCTGCTGTAAACCATGTCTAGAAGGGAGACGCCTTTGTGGGAGCTGGAGCAGCAGTTTGGGAGCTGGCAGAACCAGGCAGCTGGGCTGCAAACAGCCTGAGGGGTTCCCAAGGAAATGGTTTGCTGTTGGCAGAGTGCCAGTAGCAGCAGTAGCAGGACATAAGGAGGCAGGAAACACAGCAGAGCTGCATATATGACTGGCAGAAGACTGGTGTCAAATGGTCCCAGCGCCACCCACCCCAAATGATCATAATCCTCATTTGAGATTCAGCTGTAGGGCTGATAAGTCGCCCCTGTTAGGAGGTAATTGAGCTTAAGGGAGTTGCCCTGTTTGTTCCTAGAAAGCCATAAAACAGTGGTGTTACTTCTGCAGACCTGCAGCCTGGTAACCAGAGCCTGCAAAGCATCCTGCCTCCAACACCTGCAGCATCGGGCACTGAGCTGGGCTGTCACTGTCTGCTGTCAGGGGATTGGTATCCACAGCAACTCACAGCTTTCCCAGCAAAGCTGGTTTGAATTAATTTTTTGAGTTAAATCTTTATGAAATATGATTTGAAACCTTTAAAAAAATATGCTACATGACATCTGCTGCCTTCTCTTCAGCCATTCCTATTATAAATCTGTCTGAACAAATAGTCTGAGTTTATACAGTAAGACTTTTTTAATTAGACCTTATTGTTTGTTGATTGTGGCCCCAGAACCTTCCAGATGTTGAGCCATCACTGTGCAATGTTTCTAGTACTCCTCACTAGGAATAGAAATTATACTTAAGAGAGATTGATGCCAAGAACTGGCATTTTCTTGTGAAAATTTGGTTAATATATGTTTCTCAGTTTCCCACATCTATTGTGATGACAATTTATGTTGTAATAGCAAAAAGTGTATCACACGTGCTCCAGAAACCATAGCAGAATGCAGCTACTGAGCTACTGTACCAGTGCAGTAAACATAAATGATTGCTTCCATTCATTTGCAGTTTCTTCATCTGACTTTCAATCAAGCTCTCTGTTTGCAAGGTCACAAAAGCTTCTTTTCTTAGCATGGGGTGTGTGCTACATTAGCTCACAGGCTGTTTGCAAGCGCAACAAAAGCTGGAGGTGTGTTGCTTGGTGGAAACAAGTCCACTGAATATGTATGTTTTGCCTAGGCAAGCTGATAACACCAAGCACAAGAAGTAGGCCTGGAGTAGCCCCCATGCTACAATTTGTGATGTTCAGGACCTCTGCAAGTCTTACTGGGTTACTATGAAAGCTTAACAAGAATGAGAACTTCACAGAATGAGACTTTTGCGGCAGTTCGTGCATGCAATTTTTTCTCTGCTAATACAGAGAGTAAATTGGCTGTGTTAGTTGGCTAGCTTTGACAAACTAAATTCTTGGGACTCTGCCTGACTTCCTTTCAAAATCTGAAGCTGCTTTTAAGGAGACTCAGTGAGAAAACACAGCACAGTGAATTTCACTAACTCCGGCTGGCTTATAGCGGAAAGGCCTGCAGTTACCCGCAGGCATGAACTTGATTACATTAATAGTAAAAAATACAAAATAAATCACATGCTTTAATTCTAAATTACATTATTTGATGTAATAAGAACTTCCGTACAAGATAATATCTAAATTAGTTGTCTGCCAATAGTAATTCCCAGATGTCTCTGAGGAAATTGCCCTATTCTTCAACCTCCTTTCCCCCACTCTGCAAGTGTAATGGATAATTATGTAACAGCCTAACTGTAGGGGAAGTTATTTTCTAACCTCGGGCTGGTGGTTGATTTATGCCTTGAACTGTGAACATTTATATCCATTATGAATTTTTATCGAGTCCAATCTAATTCCCCACACAAATGTATGAATATGTATGTATAACCTTTTCCTGAATCTTGCTAAGCACTTGTCTTCAATGTTACCATTTGCCAGCATGTTTCACGGGTGTATTTCTTTTGCCAATTTTAAATATAATGCCTTTTACTTTCATTATTACCATCAGTGTTTGCTTGGGGCATGTATCGGTGGTGGTGATAACCCCCAATGTCCCTTTCCCCAGTAACTCCCTGCTCTGCGCAGCTCTGAAGCCCCAGATGGAGCCTCTGTGCCTCTGCTGGACCACAGGGTAGCAATCTCCAGCCTGCTGACATTTCCTTCTCCACCTCCTCATAGTCCAGACCTCACCTTTTGCATTATGGGCTGACGACAGGCAGAGGGATGATGCTTGCAGCACATGAAAAGGTTAAAGTGTCTCTAGGACTGCTATTCTGCTGCACCATGACTCCCTGAGTTTGCAAGAGTCATTACAATTTAATGTCAAGAGAAGAGTTTATTTTGGGGAGAAGAAGTTGGTTTGGACTATGCAAAAGAAAATAGTTTTGATTTGTGTTGGGCCATGTCAAAGTGTTTTTGTGAAATACTGGGCTGTGAGGGCTTAATCTTGGAGTGGGCTATTACAGCTACATTTTATTGTAGAAAAAGGGTAGATTATCTTTGATTTGGGGCAAATTAGTTATACTTGGTAAAAGAAGGTTGGATTAGGAATGATTTTGAATAGAAAAGTAAGAACTATTTTACCTAAAGAAGGAAATTCACTGCATTTCTACATGAGCTGATTACTACCGTAAGAATAATTGCATTTTGACTAGAGGCAAAAGAATGGGAAGACTGTAGGGAAGACTATGCAAAAGCAGCAAGAAAAGACAATGTTTTCCTTTCTCCTCTCAGCCCTGGACATTACTGGTGGTATCTGCACTCACAGAAATTTGAAATGCAGAGAATTTCCAGTGTTGCCAATGGGAAACCCACTGTTGCAAGTCAAATGTTGAATAAGCACCTGTAATGAAGAAAAGGCAATGAGGCTGAGTTTGATAGTCCATGTATGAAAAACTTTGTGTATCCTCATAACATACTCCCAGTGAGGAACTATTATAGTGCTGGAAAAGCTCATTTATGAAGAACAGGGATATATGCACAGCCAAAAGAGATATGTGGTGTGACTACAACAGACAGTTGGCAATAACTGCACACAGAGAACTTTGGTGATCAGAGTCAGTACAGGGCATCAGTGGATTTAGCCACAAAGCTAAAATTCTTTAGTTTGGGAGTGAGTTCTGAGACATGGTCTCTCATTGGTTCACTTAATTATACAGTGAACAGGTCTGAAGTTTTTATTTGGATTAAAATTTCCCTGGAACTCAAGGTAATTTAGATCTGAGGTTTTGGCTCTGGTGCCTTCTCATCTTGTACTCAATATAAATTACTGTTCTTGAACTATGACATGTTCAATTTATTGTCCATTTCAGATGGTTGAAAAGTGCAAGCATAATTCCGTGCATGCCACACTTTCCATAATTTAGTGAGACAAATAGACCAAATGACTGAAACTGCTGGGTAATACACTTTATTTTAGTCATGAACCCACACCCAGCCTTAGGTTAAATACCAGGTATTTGAATTATTTGATTTGAACCAATGCCAAATTCAATCTTATGCAAACTCAGAAAGAGAGAGGGAAAAAACATCTTAGTATTAACCCAGTGACCTATGCGTGGGAACATAAGGATATAACAAGCAGCAATTGTTCTAATTGTAATGACTGGAGTGGACCACCATGCAAAATTTGACAACTTTTCACTGGAGCTACTTTGACGGAGGGGTTGGGAACAGGGTGATACTTTTACACATAGATAATGACTACAAGAAAAGTAGACCCAGGGACCAGGATACCCAGAATTCCACCATCTATCAGAAACACTGGTCAAGATCTGTATGCCATGCTCCACTGACACTGCTGGGAGGATCTCCATTGCACAGTACAACAGAGGATGAAAAATACTCCCATTCTGGAGACAAAATTAGAAAATAGTTATATTACACCTGTGTGAGAGAAATACAGAAATTTTCATTATCTAATTCAAAATAACTATGTCAAATTAAGAGCTGTATTCAGAAATTATGTACCTGGTGTTGAGTTTGGATCTCCTGCATCAGTCTGACTTGCCCATTAGTGCCATGAGCTTAGGCACAGGGAGGCAATGTCACCTGAACATTCCCCAGGGAGAAAGCAGGACTGCCTAGAATTCTGTCAGCATTAAGCATCCCACAGGGATAATGACTTCTAGGATTATTTTATACTCTGAAATATTACTATTTTTCTTAGGGCTTTTTTACTGTGTAGCAAGGCCATGTTTGCACAACTAATTCCAGAAAGGCAGCCAAGCCAACTTTTTACCTACCCTTACTAATTCTAATATTCAACTCAGCCCAACAAAAGAAACTACTTGGTGGTGGCCTCGAAAGTTTGTTCCTGCAGTTCTCTGTGCCCACTGGTACCTAGAGAGTCTCTGAATGAGCTTTCTCAGAATTTACACACAGAAAAATCCAACTCCTTGTAGCTCTTTAAGTAATTTTCTCCTCAGCCCCAGACATATCCTCTAATTTGATGCCTCTCAGTAGAATTTTTTTTCTCTGAATTGTCATGCCGAACAGTTGCTGCTTTGTTAGTTTTTTTCCCAGAAAGGCACCTGTTCAATTTTAGATACTGTTCAGCCTGTTCCATGTCAGTGGCCTGCACTACCCCTCTGAGAGCCCCGAGCTTTTTGCATATTTCAGGCTGCCAGCTCTCTTACAGGCTTTTCCCCAGCAGCCAATTTTGCTCTGAAGCTCTTACAACTGAGCCAACTTCCACTCCTTCCTAAAGGGATACCCTCTTGTTATTGCAACTGAGGAGTTCCATAAGAGGCTTTTAATGTCTCCAGAGTGTTGTTGTGCATAATAAAATCTCGAATTAAGTTTTACCTAACACTTGTTCATGCAATACTCATTTATTGGTAAATTACATTTGCTTCTGCTGTTGACAAATACTTTTAGGTTTATTTCTAACAGCAAAATTACATGACAAGATTAATACAGGCCTGAATAAAATGTTATATGCTCAGTTTGAGTAGCAAGTGCATCTCCAAGCCTGAATCACTAGAATGTACACTGCCATCTTGTGTTCTGAAGTTCTAGATAATAAAAAGGCACTATATAGAGAGCTTTTCACAAAATAGAAATTGGCTGTATGAGTGGAATCTGTAAGATTATCAAAAGATGTTTACTGTCATTTTACTGTCTTGCTTGTAAAATTTAAAATATAGTCCTTAAAATAGCAAGTTTGACTGGTAACTCTGAGTTCATCTGTTCTAAGGATCCATTCCTTTTATTTAGTGATTTGTGGGTAACCCAGAAAACAAAGAAACAAAACTTCTTTTTGAAAACTACTATGAAAATTCTGCTACAGTCAGGCTATTCTCTTCTTTTTTTTTTTCCAGTAATGAGGTCCAATATGGACTCCAAGGTATAGCTTTGCTGCTCCTGTAAGGCAGCCTCTGAGCTGGTGTGGAGTTGCCAGAGGAGTTGTATGCCAAATGCTTTTCCTCTGCAAAAAGGGGGTATGATAGAAAAGAGTGAAGACTTGGCTTTTCAGCTGGAATCTCTCCCTTTGGAGCAACTGCAGACTGAGCATAACTAGATCATTGCTGAGGCTGTCCCAGCACACACCAGAGGACTGGTGACTTGGTTGCAAGGGAACCTAAAGTGGCATTTACTTGCAAAATGAAGAAAGTGAATGTAACCTCTCTGGTCCACAGTGCTTATTCAAAATTGAATTAAAAAAAAAATGACCAATCTTGGTGGATGAAACAAGTACTGCATGCTTTTCCTCTAAAAATGATCATTCCTTCATAACACGATAATCAAAGCAGCCTTTCTGTACATGCATACTTCCAATTGCTTTCCCTGTATAACAGTATTTATCTCTGCCTTTTTATTATATTTTTATTAATTTTAGCCTCTTTCTGTGGTTGTTTATTATTGCCAGTGTGTAGGAGCACTCTCAAACACAGTTTGGAACAATGGTTCTATAAAACCCCACAGGATTTACTCCTTGCAGCTGTTGTTGCCTGAAACAATCACAAGCAAGAGAGGGAAAAGGGTGCCAAAAATCAAATACTAAGCTTAGAGACACCTGGGGCAGGGCAGGAAATAGTCAAAGCATATCAAGGTAGCAGATGCCAAGGTAGAATGGCAGAGAGCATTAGCACGGGAGAGGAGCATACGCGGCTTGACTCACTCAGAAGTTCCCCTCAGGTTAGTTGCTTTCCATGCCAGAAACTTTTCTTTCTACCTGTTTGGCATTTCTTAGCTCATTTACACAAACTTTTGTACATGAACTTACAGTATTATCTGCCTCCTCTGAAAGGCAAACACTTGTGGCACCCATTATTGTCTGGGCCAGGCAGGGCTTCTGTCTCCCAAGGTTGTTTTTTACGTGTTACATGCAAAATATACCACGACACAGAGTTTAAACAACCTCCCTTTCTTGTGAAATGAATAGTTAGAATGACTTGAAAGAGCTTTTGCTTCTGTAACAATACTTTTATAATACTTCACTGGTTTTTAAACTTGTCTTCAAAAAGCAATGTGTGTATTGTGGTCTGGTTGCATAACCTTCCGTTCGGTAAGAGGAGAACATTAAAACTGTTTGCACAACACATTGCAGTCAATGTTTAAGTAATGGGAAAAGCTTACTTAGAAAGGGCTTTGTCATTTCAAAATCTGGAATGCTTTGCTAAGATTGTTAATGCTATTTTATTTACTTTATCTGCCTCTAAGATTCATGCCAGTTTTTTTTAGTTTTCTAGTGGAGAGTCATACTTCCTTAATTTGTATTCTTTGCTGTGTCATTATCCAAGAGATTTTCAGACAAAAAAAGCTAACTGGCTACATATGAGAAATAATAAAGCAGTAACTCAAATCATGCTAGAAGTTATACAGAAATAAAAAAATAAAAATTAAAAATAATTCAGAAAACTGTTTTCTGTAATTTCTGTTCTACTGTAACCTCTGATGGAGTGTACATGCACCTCTCTGGTGACTGAATAGCGCTGGCTGTAATAGTTATGGCAAAAGCAGAAGAAGGAAAACTACTGCAAATAGAGCAGGTCTGGAAGAACTGATGTCTTATGTGTCCTCAGCTCCTGAAGATGTTGGCTGGCAAAGCCTGTGACTGGTCAGTCTAAGCCTCTGAAGCACCCCATGCTCCAGCTTTTGAGCATCTGCCAACAGTTGTCACACTGTATTAGACTGCATAATGTCCTAGCGGTGGATGAAAGTTTGTTGTTTCCATTTCCACTTGGTTTTCTATGAGCTAGTTAATTTTGTCATTGTGGGACCTCTACTGATGCTAGAAGCTGCCCCTCCATCAGCCTGACCATGCTGGTAACTACCTACCCTCTAAAAGTTAATGGTGGGAGACAAAACATTAGGGATAGTTCTAAGCATGAGAGTTGAACCTATCCCCTCTGGATGAGTTACTGTATATTGCAACACTGTGTGAGCTGCTGGGTTAATCCTGAATGTGAACTTTGGAGAAAATACTAGCTCAGGTTTAGACTTTCACATTCCCATCTAAGAGTGCCCTCTGACCACCTAAAGTCACAGGCATTAGGCAAAACTGCAAACAGTGGGTGCCACTGGGTCCAGCTAAACCAGCAGTGCCCTTGGAAACATTAAAGATCTTTCAGAGAAAGAACAGCATCAGGGAATGGCAGATACAGTTCCATTTATTAAACTCAATATTTCTATGCTTTTCCAGAGATGCAAAGCCCACCATTTTTGTTATTTCAGCCTTTGGCACTCCTGGTAGAAGTGAACTACCCAACATCCCTAGAGCACAGGCTACACTTCCCAGAGGTCTTGAATGTATTTTACTACTCAAGGATACTTGTCTGGAGAAAAAGAAGATCCACCACAGAGGACAAAACAACAGTCCTTGAACTCAAAGTTTCACAGGTCTTTGTTTTATGTTTTAACAAAGTTGCCTTTCCTTTAAAGTGTCCATCTGCAAGGTTATAAGTGTTAGTGAGAAAGCCTTTGCTTAGGTTTATTTTCTGTTAGCAAGAACAGTTGGCCACCTGGAGGGTAAAAGGAAAGCTGTGCTTTGGTGCATTTAGAAGCAAAGGTCACAAACAGCACATCCCAGTCCTTTGCAAATGGACTGTGTCAGATCAAGAAATGCCTTGTTAATCCACCCTTCTTAGCCTTCCAGATCTCCTTAGATCAGAACTCAGTATTGTGCAATTTCAAGTGGCTTTCACACAGAAATGCTGTCTGTGTAAGATTTTTGCTGTCCCCAGTTGTGGTAGGTCAAATGAGATGATGTCACCAGGTTTCAGGGTGCAGCTTCAGTGCCTGTGTTCCAGGACCTGAGGCAGGGACGTCTGCACTAGGTGGCGACTCCAGGACCCACTGCTGGCCCTGTCTGGCCTGTGCTGGGGCTACCTGCAGGGATTGGCAGGGCTGAGGACACTGCAACAAAACTCGCCACAGAGACACTTACTTGAATCAGCTCATCGCAGGTCAGCATTCCAGAAGTCTGAGAGGTGCTTGTGCAGCTGGGCTGCTGGCTCTGGAGTCTTGCTCCAACAATTAGTACATTTTGAAGAGCCCTGGGAGCACCTGAAAGGTAAGATGGAGTAAGAAATGAAGGGCTGACAGGGGAAAAACATAAAAAATTGTAAATTTTTTCTTTTAAATCCAGTCAAAACATAACTGACTAAAATCTCAAGTGGAGTGACAAGCCATAAGGATCAAGTGTGCCTGTTTTAACACAGCCAACAATGCCATAGAAGTCAAATAGGAGCTATAGAAGGCAGGAACATTTTGCAATTCTGGGATACAGGGTATCTCCAGGAAAATAAATCTGATGCAAATAATTTTTCCTCTTTAGTTTGTAATGGTTTATAGAAACTGGTTAGAAGCTGCAATGAAGTATATTTAGTCACTATAACAAAAGTGTTTAGAAAATACTTTGCTGATATATAAATACACACTTCAGTTGACTACAAACTAATTGCTAAAAAGCCTTCTGTAAAAGCCACTGAAGATACAAAAGCAATGCTTTCTGCTCCGAGTGTTGGAGAGTTTGAATTATGTACTGAGCAGTAAATGAGGAGTAAACATCTTACTGGAGGAATATGACAGAAATGGTCTCTAGCCATTTAAGGAAAAATGCAAACACAGGAGAAAAATTCAAATTAAGGACTCAGGAACAGGCATTTTAGCTCTGTCTTGCTTTCCTATGAACCAGGAGTCTCAACCTCTCCACTACAGCTGAAAGTTGGTATTTTAATAGGAAGAAGGCAGTTTTAATGCTCTTGGCCCCAAGCTGCCTGTACCAAGATGTCCAAGGTGAGTGCTACTACCACTGTGGCAGGAAGACAATTGTCCTGACAAATGTCTCAGTTTTCTAACTCCCCCTCTGTTGAATTTATTATCATGGTTTTATTCTTCCTCAAGTCACAAGATTTTCCTTAACTGCCCTCTTAAAACTACTGCAAACATTGGCCAGGAGGGAGTGCTCTAGCAGGGGAGCCAACACTATTATCCCAGAGTCCTGGTGTTCCAGCAAGCTTGGGAATGATTGCCCTGAGGTTTCTCACCAGGCTGCTTTCAGCTCACAAGAGCATGAGGAATCACTCAGTACCTCTTTTTATGCCTAGTCATTAGGTATATTTACAGTAGTACTTTCTCCCTCAAAGTCTGGCACTGCTTTCTTTGCCCCACTTTCTGTTTTACAACTGCTCCTTTGCCCCTGAACTTCCAGTGCTGCAGTGCTGAGGAGCCATGAACACAAGGACAGCTTGTTTTTTCACTTCTCAACACACAAAGAATGTTGTGTTAAAGAGAAAATAAATTCTGTTTTTCTCTCATTTGAAAATGCCTACCTTCTTCAGCGACATCATTGCATGTAATGGAGCAGTAAGCTGGTCCCCTATCAAACAAAGCAAGCAGCAGAGATTAATTATCTCACAAATATTTTGGAAAATCAAGCAGTTCACCCATTTGTGCTGCTCCATTTCCCGTGTTTTCAGCTGAAGGAGCAGGCTGCTGTCTAAATTGATGGCATCCTTTTCAGCTGAGACCAGCTTAATCTCTTTTGTGTTCTTCAAAAAAGGAGCTGCCTTTGTTGTCCCTTGTATGTGCCACATTTCTCTGTTGAAACAAAGCACTGGTGAACAGCATTGGCTTGACAGTGCCCGAGACTGGAGTCCTCAGGTCTGGCAAGGCAGCAGCAGTAGGAGCGTTTAAGGTGTCCTGCTGGTGCAAATTCCACAGGGTAAACTGATGCCAGTACTTAATTCAACTTATACAAGACAAAAATCAAATATGCAGATGAATTCAAGTCACATCATCATCAAGATGGAAACAACATTTTGAAAAGTTAAAATCAACCAATATTTCCAAAAATGAAAGGGAGAGAGACTGCTAGGCTGCCTGCTAGTGACTCACTATTCAGTCTGCTCCAGCAGTGCTAGCTTACTGATAGGTAATGATGTTTTTTTAGTGGTTCCTACCCATGACTGTCCACTTTACCCTTCTCT
The DNA here is from genome assembly GCA_013396695.1 of Sakesphorus luctuosus. NCBI lineage: Eukaryota > Metazoa > Chordata > Aves > Passeriformes > Thamnophilidae > Sakesphorus > Sakesphorus luctuosus. The sequence continues at coordinate 587,728 of VWZD01000161.1, forward strand.
GGCAGGATCTCTCCCTCATCACAATGACAGCTTAGCTGCCTGTGCAGCAGCTGCTGAACTGCTCCAGTTTATAGCCTTGCATATTCAGATAAATTGCCACTCATTTCTCTTAATATACTGTGCTGTAATTTGAAAAATGCTGAAAATCAACCCTTTTTACCAACATTTCTGATGCTAACACTGGGTTTTAAAAACTGCAACAGATTTGCATCTGAGCAGAAATGTTGCTTTTGCTTGTACAAATATTCCGTTCCACTGCCTTCTACTACCCCAGCCTAAATTAGAGTTCAATCAACACTTGTTTAATTTCACACAATGACAGAATTAGCTACATTTGTTCAAACTTCCTTGATTCATTACCTGATCTCATAATTCAGACTTCAGTCTATCTCCTCCTTCTGTTTTTTGTTTGTTTGTTTGTTTGTTTTTTCTCAGAAGGGGCAAAACTGAAGAACTTTGATCCAGTTCCAAGGACAAGGAGAATGGGAATGAGGTATAGGGGCTGTGTGCTTCTGCCCCAAACAAAATGCAAATAGCATGTACTGGCATAATGACAATTTAACGTCATGTAAACCATTAAATCACTCCCTTTCTGCTGTGCCTGGCCACCAGAGCAACACCCCATGGTGGATGGTGCTTCCCAGCCTGTGGTAAAGTTCCCTGTACACAGCTCTGTGATTCTGGTTGCTCTTTCGTGGACTGCGATTCCTCCTTCCTGTTTCTCCATTCCTTGAGGAACAGCAGAGGTACAAAAGAAACAGAGTACAGGGACACATCTTATGTTCACAGCATTGGCAGTCTCTTGCTGAAGCTTTCTGTGGCACAAGCTCAAAAAAGCCTCTGTTGAATGTTCAGTTTGCCTCCATTATCTTGCCATGTAATTGCTTAGGGTGTTCAATCCCCTCCTGGCACAGAATAGGAAGAGATCATTAAATGCCTAATACCACCATGTGTTTTTGTCTACACTCTACCTGACGCTCATGTAATCTTTTTAATCTTTGCATGTATTGTTGAATGTCTTCATTCTGTAGCACGTCTCTCAAAGTGAATTATATTAGTCCACTATATCTCCTCAGCACATACAAGGAAAGCATCTTGATTTGTCAGAAAGCACCTCTCATTTGGCAGTGCAGAGGGAAGGTGGGCCAAACTACAGGGAATAATATGGAATTGCAGGAAATTCGGGGGGAACAGACTAAGAAGAGACTGAATATAACTGAGGGCTGAAAAAAGATACAAGTACGGGGACTGGGAGAAAGTGGCTGTTTAGGTAAGACTATATGTAGCTTAGTGCATAAACTGCAACTCTGCTGCAGGACATCAGGACTGAGCTTAACCCGTTTCCCCATCAGACCTTAAGTGACAGCAGTAGTCTTCACTCTTAGCTGTTTTGAAAGACTGTGCATTTGAATTCTAAAAGGATATGGGTGCCTGCATGTGTCAGAACAAATGCAGATTTCTCAGAATAGTTGTGATGCCTTAGGATTTTAATATATTTGTAAATTTTAATATTTTATATATTTGTAGATTTTTATATAGCTGTATATACACTCAAGGAAGCAGCTAAGAGTTTCTAGCAGTTTCTCATGGTTTGTGCCACATTCCTGAATTTTGTTTAGCTGTCTTTCCAACAGACAAGAGAGCAGCAAGGTCATTGTGTTTGGGACACACACACCTGGACTGGAATAACAAGGCAAAACAAGTCTGAAGGCCCAGAACCCTTGGAAGTGCTCCAATGGGGCAGTTCTGAGGGTGGTACCAGGGTGGTACCAAGGGCAAAAGGTTCACAGGTGGGATGTATCCATTAGATGTGATAATTAAGTAGTGTTACTAATTTGTAAGAACCCTATACCGGGTGTGCACCTATATACTTTGTGCACCTGAAAGCCTTCATTAAAGAACTGCTCTCTACTTTACCTGTACTAATATTGTCTCGAAAGCTTTTTCCTGGATTTTAGGCAACAGTTGCAAATTGCCTTCCATTTTCACAAAGCACCTGGAAATTCAGATGTTTAATAAAATTCTCTCTTATTAGTCATAAAATCTTAACCTTCCACGAGTAGCTACCTTTACAGGACAATAGTACTATTGTGTGGGAGGTAATTATGGAGTAAGATGATATGCTATAAGAGTTATTGAGACAGAGTTAATCTAAGTTGTAGATGTTTTGTTCTGCTGTGACATCTAGTTCTCTCAAGATCATGAAAAACCTATCATTTTAAGGAAGGGAAAATAAATAATTTCACATAAAAAGTGTCCAAAACAATGACACTGTGAAGGGAACCCTAGAAGTGGAATCAAACACCTCAGTCAAATACAATGCATATTTAAGGTGTGTTTTGTTAAAGAGTCACATAATTATTTGTCAGCTTTCATTTCGGAACAGTTTTTGCATGGTCTATTCAAACACTGCCTCTTCCCAACATGGTTTTTACACAATTACACAGCTTAATTTTGTGACTGATGTTGCATACCTTGGTATTCCCCAGAGCATATTCATGGAATTATCTTAAAATGTAGTAAACACTAGACGAATTGTTCCTTCTCATTAAACTCTGAGGAAGGACTTGCAACAGCTGATTTGTTTGTTAAGCTGCCTCGCTACCTGATCCAGGAAAGGGTTCTTATGAGTTAGCACCAACACTGAAGTGTTAGTTTTAACTGAGATATGTCAAACATTTCTGCCAAGTTATCTGATGTCATTTTTCTAGCAGTAAAGAACTCTGTAATAAGATTCAGTCAAAAACTGCACAAATACATAAGGCTTTTTGCCAACACCTTTTTCATATTTTAACTAAGAAAGTAAAAATCCAACTGACTTAAACTGAATTCAAGCACAATAGGCTCTCTTCACACTCTTGAATTTCTCCTCCTCCCAAGATGCTATTCTCACCCAGAAGCTGTTGAGTTCTTGTCATACCTATAATCTTCTCAAAAGAATATACAAGGGTTAAGTTTCTAAGCAAGACACAAGCAACATTCTCTTCCACAATATAGTTTATATGTTATATACCCTTAGGAGTAACAATGGTTATTAGAACCAATACATCTAGGGACATAAACAAGGGAAATACAGAAATTAGCAAATGCCATTATTAGCCAATTTCTTCCTCTTCCTCTAAATTCAGAAAAATTGTAGCAGACTGGGAGAACTTTAATGTAAAAATTTTAGTGCATCAAACTACATGATTAATCTGGATTATTTAACAAAATACTGTAATATAATCTATTTTCCACTATGGAGAGGGACTTCTTACAAAGGTGTGTAGTGACAGGACAAGGAGTAATGGCTTCAAAACGAAAGAGAGTAAGTTTAGATTAAATACTAGGAAGAAATTATTTACTATCAGGCTGGTAAGATACTGGAAGATGTTACCCAGAGAAACTGTGGCTGCCCCATTCCTGGAGATGTTCAAGGCCAGATTGGATGGGGCTTTGAGCAACCTGGTCTAGTGGAATGTGTTCCTGCCCATGGCAGGGGTTTTGAAACTAGATGATCTTTAAGGTCCCTCCCAACCCAACCCATTCTGTGATTCTGTGACTCTGTGATTCCATGATCTCCTCAGGGGATTGGATTTACATAGGGATCTGGGCAGGATCCTGAGTTGATCTCACACTCTATACACATTAGATCACAGGGGACAGGAGACTGACAGATAATCAGCACAAATTGTTGAACTTGATCAGTGTTTACTACATCCACCTTCTTGTACCTCAATTCCCTACAGAATGTTTCTCTACTGTCTGCTGGCTATTAAAGCAATATATTTTGGGAAAATATAGGACATTTTTCCTTTCCAACCATATGCAACTATCCAAATGAGGGGATTATCATAATTATACGAATTAAATGTCTCAAAAGGAAACTACCAACTCTAATCATGATTTCATAAACTGGTCTAAGAAAGGCAATGTTCCTTCTCAAAAGGACATTTTCAGTGTTGTGACACTTCCTGTCAGAGTCTTCCACAGGAGGGCATAAAGCTGGAGTGAAAAAATGGAGGTTCTGCAAATAAAAAAAAAGAGAACTGAGAATAATAACAGGATGAGGTCACCAAGACAAAATGCAGGTATACAGGAGTTGCAACAGCCAAGGAAGTGTAGAGGCAAATAGTTTCTACAGAAGCTCACTTGTCATGTTGGGCAGCTATATTTCACTATAATTGACAGCTTTCTTAATAAATGGGAAGGAAAGAAAGTCATGGGGCAGTAAAAAAGACTGTGCAATCCACACTTGAGCTCCTTTGGGATATGCACCTTGAAAGCCAACTGTCTGTAAATATCACATTATGCTTAGTTTCACCGACCACACTGCGAGAAGCCATATGTGGTAACTATGGTTTTGCAGAATTGCCTTAATAAATAAATATGGAAGCTTTCTATCTTGACAGGCTTTTGACATACGTTGCAGGAGAGTTGAAACTGGGCAGGGATATACATCTCTATGCAGTTTTCTAAGAAGCTCCTCTTTCTTCCCCTCAGTTATTTGGATACAACAGGACTGTCATTATAGTGGAATGAAGAAAGTGAAATGAGTTCACTGGGAGCCTGCAAAGTATGTACATTGATAAACGTATCTGCCACTTGCTACCAGTGACAAAGCATAACTAGTTTTACTACCAGCAGTAATCAGAAGAAACTAACAGAGATGCATTTCATTCTGTTTGCAAAGGCCAACCCTGAACTTACAGGTGCACAGACTTATTCCATATACATTGATAACAATTTAGAAAGCGTTTTTCTTTCATGAAAAATGTGATATACAGAAAAATCAGGTCTGGAGTTACTAGTACCTAGATAGTTATAATATATTACTAATAACTCTTCTTTTGAATGCCAGTGGAAGGCTTAGTGAAGTCACAGCAGTTTCCCAGAGGAGTCTATATACATTTTAAAATATATTATGGGCAAAGATTTAGTACTTGATTCTCAGTGATCAGCTCTTGCTTGGATACAGACTTACTTTTAAGCTCTAGCATTTCTAAGCTGTTTAGGTCATCTTATTGACTGAAAGCTGAAATAGTTGATCATCTTTATATTTTCTCTCTTTAAGAGGAGAGAGCTGTCCACCATGTACAAAAACATATGCAGTTTTTGTATGTTTAAACAGAGAACATGCTGCCCACTAACTTTTCCCATACAAAAAGGTCAGCTAGATCAGCTTCAAGTTGGAGATCCCTAGATAGGAGGTTTCATTCATGACCCATGCACTGCAGGCTTTTAACATCTTTTTCCTAGTTTCACTCCAATCCTTGTGTAACCTTTCAAATCCAGGCTGATTCTTGCCAATGAGTTGAGGTCCTGCAGGCTTCTCCCTAGCTCTAAGCTCTGAGACCTGCGCCTTTCTTCTTCTGTGGCACAGGGCCTGCCAAGAAGCTGAGCTCATAGTGCCATAAGCTGGTAGTGGATAGATGGATTGATGGATGGATGCACTGCCTTTACCCAAGGTCTCTGCTGACACCATAAAAATGGCACAATGCCTAAGTAGGTCTTAGAGAAATTGGCTACTTCAGAAAAACTTCTTGGCCCATTCAAATAACAAAACTCCTCCCAGAGAATGTATTACTTGGTGTTGAATGACATCTGTGTAGGCTTGCTTTTTATATTTTTTTATCTCTGGTGAAAAAATGACTAACCAAGAGGTTATTTCAAGGGCTCATGCCTCCCCCCACCTCCCCCCTTTTTTATTGCCTCAACAGCTTCTTCTGTGCTCATGATTCAGCTGTGAATGTCCCACACCCATCCTGTACCTAGGGCAGCCAAAACTCCACCTCTTCTGTAGGTGGTGGCTTTTTGTACAGGGGTATAGAGCAAAAAGGCGTTCTAACAAATTAGTGTCAATCACATCTGAATAGTAGTTGAACTGGAGAAAGCAAGAACATCTGAAACACCCCTTATTCAAGGAGGTGTTTCCTCCTGTTTAAACCTTGCAACTCAGTGAAAAAATAGTTTCTACTTCTCAATTTTTCTAGAAAGTGAAGGATTCTTTATGTTCATTTTCTCAGTCTCTAGTATTATGATAAGGTTCTTTTGTTGCCCTCAGAAGCAGTGAGGTGAATCAAGAGTTTTAACTCAAAGCCATGCTACTTTAAAGTGAAAAATAAACAAAACAAAAAAAAATCCCACTACTTTTTTCTGCTATTTAGTCAGTAAAACAAAAGCACAGGTGTGTACTACAGCACTACAATTCCTGCCAGCTTCCAGCAGGGCTGGGAACTTTCTCATGTTTCAATAAAGCTTCTTTGAAATGTTTCAAAATTATTTTTCCAGTTTAGGTTAAACACAGTACTCTACTTTCTCTTCTAGATGCATGTGCAGTTGCTATTCAGCAACTTTTAAGTTGCTGTATCCCATTGATTAATTCTCCACATCTGATACCTACATCTCAAGGGGTCTCATGCTACATTAGTTGATTCTCAATAATCTGTTGCAGAACTTCATCCAAGGCAGAAAGATGTATCAGAAGAGTCTTTTCTTTCCACAGCCTGTGTACAGGTTGCCCAAGAGCGCAGTGTTTGTCTTGAGCAGCAAGTTCCCTCTGTGGTCTCCCATGTGGCCACTGCCTAACAGAGCTCTGAGAAGACACCTTGTTATGAAGACTTCCCTGAAAATTTAAAATGTACTTTGGCCACTTTGTTTTGTATTACACTGTAAAGAGTCTTTAAAACTATGTTTCTTAAATATGCCAGTGTTAAGAATACTGGAAATGCAGGTCTTTGATGATATGAGGACTGTCACGCTGATCTGGCATCTCACTCATGTTTGCAGGTGCACTTGGGTATGTGGGAAGGACAGGTCATGGAATGATGAATGCTGCTGCTTTGGCTCAACAACAACTAGAATACTTCCAACTACCACATTGTAGATCTCCTGGTATTTTTACTGGCATTAGTTCTCTTTGGTGTCACAACCATATTATTTTTAAAGTTGTGTTTCCTAAGTTTTCTTCTCAGCACTCTTACTTATCAGATAGACTTCATATGATTAAATGAGACATGATTTTTGAAAATATGCCAGCGGTTCACTTCAGGAGAGTGAAAACAGTGACCTCACAATGCGACAGCATGCTATGCTACTGCTGCTTTTTATGAAGATTGCCATCCTTCCAGGGATTGCATGCAGAGCACTGGTAGGAACTCAGCACCCTTACTTACAAAAACAAGGTGTCGCTTAGCTATACCTTTGCTTTGCATACGACAAGGACTCTCTGTGGTCTCCAAACCATACCACTATGTCTCTACCATTTCGAGTTCAATCTCCATCCATGCACATACTTAAAAATTGGGAGCTTTTCTGAATAGTGACTTGTGAGGTGGTGACAACTGTTGCTTATTAGATAGTTGAATTCAATTTTTTACTGGGAACCTCTATGATTAGGATCAAATAAAATGAGTAAGGGGCTCCTTATTGTTCCTTACAAGTGACTGTGACACAAAGAAACATTCTAGGTAAATCTGAAGCCCACTACAGTGGATTTAGTATTTCTTTGCAAGCATTCAGCAATGTGGAAAGTTTCAGAAAAATGTGACTTAAAGTACCCTCAGCTATATTCAGAAATTCACTAAACAATGTGAATGGAAACTCAGTCGAGACCCAGGTTTGTTCCCCGCAGACTGCCTCCACAGCAGCAGCCAGCCAAATGTGGGGATGCATGAGTTAATCCAGAAAGCTGTATACAAATTATTCACAGGGGGAAAATTTAACTCCATAACCAAACTATCAAACTGCCAGAACAGCTGTTTATGTTGCAGTAATACCAGAAACCTAACCTAAGGCTGAGATCCCATTGCAACTGGTGCAATCACTGCCCCAGGAAATTACAGACTATTTTCTAGTAAAAGAACACAAAGGGCATGAAATCAATTAACAATAGTGAGAATAAAAGCAAAACAAATAGTAACAACACCTGGCTGGCTTTTATGTACTGCTTTTCATCAGTAAGCCTTACAGGCACTGGTTGTACATTGTCCCACAGTCCTTAGTGTATTTTCAGACCAGCCTCTCTAGGGAGATGCTGTTATCCTTGGTTTATATGTGGGGAGCTGTGACTCAAAGAAGCACTGATACTGAATGCAAGGTAGGGAATTGAACTGAAGTCTCACTGCTTGTGCATTACATAGTGCTCCCTGGAGAACGTCCTGCTAGCTACTTAGCTAATGGAAGGTATCATATTGAAGTTATCATGGGAGGAACAGGTCCCTAAAAGAGGTTCAGAAAAGGGGAAGAGCTTTATGAATTTTCATGTGATTTCATTTCATGTACATAACAGACATATGAGGAAGGAATGAACAAATCAATCAACAATGATAGACAAAAGTCATTATGAAAGTATCAGTCACCACATACATACTAGCATTTCACTAAAGACTTCCAAAAAGTTGGTTAGTGCCAGTCAGCTGAAAAAGCTGATCATGAAAGTAGGTCCTGTGTGACAGCTGAGTAGACCTCACCACTGGGATATACTTCATGTCACAAAGAAAAAGTTGGAATTAATCTGAGGCCATCTAGCTCATTTCCTTGTCCTGAGCAGAACTGCTTATAAAGTTCTGATTTCTGATAGATGTATGTTGCCTGTTCTTGACGCTGTCTAGTGAAGGTGACTTTGCTCTCTACTTACTCAGACTACAACAGTTTTTCATTTGCACTTCCATTGGAAAGCAGTCTAATCCTAATACTGCAGTTGTACCTTGCAGTTTCAGCTCATTTCTTCTCACCAACCTAGCTGGGACACGAAGGGCAGAGTGCTTGCTTCCTTTCACTTCACAGCAGTCTTTTACGTATTTAAAGACTGGTAACCGATCTTCCTCAGTCTTTTTTCAGGGACTTGGTTTGTTCAGCCTTTTTTCATTTCCCGATGGAAAAAATCCTCATATCATTTCCCTTTAAATTTTTTCCAGTTCCCACGTATTTTCTTGAGTGGAAATCCAAAGCACTTCCAGTGCATGAAGGCAAATTCCTAATAAGAGGCAGCACCTGAGGTTGCCATCAAATCTGTATCCCCCCTTAATTACCAATTCTTTTTCCTCTTCTAAGTGATGCTGCAAGGTGAATCCGAGATCATCCCACAGGGCCCAAATACAATCAGGACTGGCAGTTTTTGACAGGATTGACCCAGTGATGGCTATCCCAGATGCAGAAGGGGGTATATCCCCCGTCAGTCAGTATTCATTTCGTGGTGGGGGTTTACCGGGGGGAAGCAGCTCATCGGGAGCCTGGAGCATCCCTTCCAGGACTGTGGTGTGGGAGCACCCAGGTTCCACAGGCAGAGGCACTTGGCTCAGCAGCCCTGCACTCCCCGGGCCCTGTGTCCCTGTCAACAGCAATGATAAAATCTGTGACTCCTGCAGGATTAGCTGCCACCTCACCGACCTATTTCTTAAGTAACCCACCTATGTTATTGCCATTAATTAGCATTTCATCATTAATTTAGGCAATCCTCGTTTCTAAAGGACACCTTTGTGTTCTCCTAAGTGTGCTCAGCAATCTAGCGGGGTTGTAATTGCAGCACAGCCGTAAGAAACCTCTAACACACGCTCTCCTATCCCCGCGGTTCTCTCACGCCAGCCCTGCCCTGGCGGGGCAGGAACCTCTGGCAATCGGCGCGTCCTGCGCTGCCGCCGGAGGAGAGGGAAAGGGGAAAGGAGGAAAGAAATAACCGCGGCCGGGCAGGCAGCGGGAGGCGGCGGCGGCTCCCCGTCCTCCGCCCGGCGGCGGCTGCGCATCATCTCCGGGCACCTGCGGGGCTCCCCGAGGGACCCGGGGCGGGGAGCGCTGTCCCCGAGCCCTTGCAAGGCGCAAGGCGGCTCCGCCGGGCCGGCCTCCGGCTCCATCCCGAAGAAGCGGTGGGTGCGGGCGGGGGCCCCGCGGGCTCCCGGAGCCCTCGGCCGTGGGTGCGGGGCGGAGTCGGGGCGGCCCTGCCGCGGACGGGGGTCTCAGTCCCGCCGGGGACGGGGAGGCCGTGCGGGGTGAGGGGGCGCGGACGGGCCGGGCCGGGGCAGGACCAGGACTAGGACTAGGACCAGGCCGGTCCCACTCGCGGGGGAAGCGCTGGAGAGGCTCCCGCTGTAGGGACTGCAGGAACCAGAAGGAGGGTGGTCTCGAGCCTCTTGCCTGTGTCTGTAGTAAGTGGGTTTGTTTTAAAATGAGAAAAGTCGTTCACGGTCGGCATAATTACTGGAGGTGTGATGGAGAAGTTTTGTTTTCATAAAATACTTTGAGGCTGTTCTAATGAGGAACACACCACGTGTGAAGAGCAAGGTCTGTGTATGGGCTCCCAGCCCCTCCCTGTTCACGGTCATGTGAAGCCTTCAGCTGATGTGAGTGCTGTCAAAGTGTGCTCGTACATTAGGCTCTAACTAAAGTTTCTTAGAAATGAATAATTGTAAACATATGGACTACTTGTTCTGGTTTTTACTGTATGTAGCAGTAAGGATTCTCAGGTACGTGAAACCAAGAGAAGACAAATAGTCAAATTCTCTAGTTTGTTCTAGGTTTCATTCTAGTTCTCTATTTCACTGGATTTATTTTCTACTAGATTTTTAAAAAGTGCTACGATTATAACACCAATATACAGTTTCATGTAACGTCTTATCGTGAGGCCGCCTTTCTGTTGGGTTAGACTTTTATTAATTTTGTGAGGGTTTTTTCCTCCTTTTTTCCGCCATTTCTCAGATGTGGATTTTTTATGTATGTGTAGGCTTGCTATCTTATAAGAGCATTCCAAGATTCAGGTTGTACACAACCTGCTGCTCTCCATCGAGGGACTAATATGTTAGTGCACAGAGCCTGTCCAGAGGCAGATTGGGCAAGCAGCTGATTAGGAGAGTTGTTCCTCCTTTGAGGAAACTGCTTTCAGGCCATGCTTTGCTCTCAACTTTTTCAAGAAAAGAGCAAGGAACGGCTTGAATTATTCTAACAGGCCATTGTTGGTGTGGAGCCACAAGCTGGACTTGCTTGCTCTGGAACAACTGGGATGTCATGCACATGTAGTCAAATGTGAACAGCTTTGAAAGCTTTCAGTGCTCACTGAGAGGAATTCGGTACTCTTGCAGGAGGTGTGTCAAACAGTGCTGGTCACTGGCACAAATGGGTCATTCCAAAGTTGTTGCCTTTCATATTGAGTTTTTCTTTGGTTTGAATTTTGGAAGAAATCACTGTTTCTGAAAAAATACCAGTTTAGCTAGTTTTCAGGGGTTTATTTTAAAAGGGTTAGTGTGTAATTTTTACAGCCAGTTATTGCATCCATGAAGAGCAGGAGAAACAAGCTTTTGTGAATACGCAGGTGACCTGAAGGATACATTCTTTCTCCATGGAAACACAGGCTTAGGGAACTTAAGGCCTGTACCTCTACAAGGGGTCAAAATTGCTCTCCCCTATTAAGATTTTCTATAGGTTCATAATGGATTACTGGTTTTACTCTAAATAACTTGATTTGGACTCAGAATAAAACTTACGTTGTTTCAAGGAACTCATGATCGAACTGGTACAACTGCTGGATACTTTGCTGTGGAGGTGTAAGGGAGATGCTGGAAAGCTTGATCTGCACCATAGGTACATCTGTCTTGTATTTAGAGCCCAGTCTTTTTGTATGTATGGAAACAAGAAAAACTAAAAGGGAGCTTTACCTCTGTCTTAAGGTTATGTCAGCATGAGATGTGGTTGAAACATGCTTAAGATGTTGCATGTGAAAATTCTGATACTTAAATATGGCTAGAGTATGAAGATCTTGGTCAGGTTTGTGTTTGAGCGTAATATCCAGGTTTTGGAGTGATGGGGGAGAAAGACAAGTCTGTTGCCTACACTGACTTGGAGGCAGTAAGTGACGAACACATGAGCCCTGTCCTATTAACTACCAGCTAATCTGGAGTTGTTTTCATTTGTGAGACCTTGAAGGCTGATTGAAAAATCTAGTAAAAATAACTAACCTAGAGGTAGTGCATGGCTTTTATCAGCAATATTAGGACTATCCAAACCCAGATGCTGTTTTCATGAAGTCTTTTGCAGGCTGATTCAGCTCTTCCGACTCTTGAACTATTATTTAAAGTTTTCCTAGCAAAGCTACAGCTGAAAGTACCTTAAACAAAATTTTTCTTCATTACACCTGTTACATCTTTCCTGTGGTGTTTGAAATAGTGGCAAACCTCCAGACACTTCTGTAGCAGATTTAGGTGCACTCTCCTCACGTTGCATGTCTTCTGCAAAGTTGGCATCTTTCTTTGATGAAAAAACCCTTTGTAGTACTTTAGGTCTGTGATCACAGAAATTTTTTTCTGGCTGCTTTTCTAATACTCACTAGACAGTGACCTGTAGAAAGGTGGCTTTCTTTTTGATAGTTCAAAGACAAAATCATTAAGGATCTTATCCACACATTATTTGTCACCAGCAAGGGGCGGAAGAAGAGTGTGTGGAATTGACTGGAAGTCAGCAGGTCTCATCTAACCAGTCCAGCTTCCAAATAAAAATGCCTCTGAACAATTCATTTGCAAATGGGAGTATTTGAAGATTGTAATACAGTTTCTACTTCCTACTAGAGAGACGTTACACAATGGCTACACAATGTGTTTGGAAGGCTTTATATGATGATAGGCATGCTGAAAACTTTAGAAAAAATTGAGCTGAAAATAACTCTTCCTTGAAATTAGTTTTTTTGAACTTTCATATTTTGCTGTTGACTTTTGTTGACTGGTTATTAGTAAGATCACTTTGCCGGTGAGACTCGAGTGAGAAACTTGTATTGCTTTGGAAACAGGTGCTACAACTCCCTAGAACTCAGCTGAACCAGAATCCCTGTTAGGTGTGCTAGAAGGTAAGAGTGCCCAGAAGTGGAGCACGCACTGAAGTTGATCTTGTCAAAATAGTTTGTATAATAATTTACTGAAGTCAAACTTTAAATAATTTGGTTGTTGTTAAAAGAGATAATTGATTTAGTTGAAATGTTGACTCATTAGCTTGTAGGCTTTAAATTTTTATCTGTCCTGGAGCAAAAGAAAGCAGGACAGATCTCCTAATGATCCTATGTCTTGTGCAGAAGCTGCTTTCCTGTGGGATGAAGAGAGGCTTGTGAATATCTTTTAATTATTACGGGCATACTGTTATCCAGGGTAAACTGAGGTGTAGCCAGCTGAGTGCTGTGTGTCGAGCTCACAGCCAGGTTGTTCAGAGTAATGTATTAATGTCTCCATACCTTCCACAGAGACTCCTGCAATTCTTGCTGTAGTTGCTGCTAGCTAATGATTATGACTTTATTAAGCAGCAGTATGAATTAATTCCTAAAGAATTGGTACTACTTGAATTTTACAAGTAACATCAAAGAAGCTTCATCACTTACTCCCAAAACTCAGACCAATCTTTACTATAAAGATTTAACTCTTTAGACAACGGTGTTTAAGCAGCCCTTGATGCTAAACTGTATCCTGGTGTTGCTGAGTTCAGACCTTAAGGTGGTGACAACTTAGGGCAAAGAAGGAAAGGGTTGGTGCCACTAGAGAGTGTTAAGAAATCAAGAGTGAGAAATCAAAAGAGCCTGTTGCGAAAGGTGTGACAGTTCACAAGAGGTTCTGTGATTGCATCAAAGTAGTTAATTGTTAGTTGAGGGTAATAATTGAAGTAGAGGAACAGATAAAGAAGATTCTCATATGGAAGCATTACTGTGATAAAAAAGTGTCATAATCTGATGGCAAATGTGACTTCATGTGCAACAGCAATTCCTGTCTACATCTGGCTCCAGGTAACTGCAAGTCAGGCAGATGAAATGTAAGAAATCTGTAAAAAATTAAGTAATACAATATTTATGGTAAGACCATTTGATACCAAGTAAGCCAAAATGGATATATTCATTAGTTAAATTTTATTAGGAAAAATATGTATAAAAGTGTAAAGTATTTTGAATATATAAAGTTCAAAATGGATCACTATATGAAAGCAAGTAGCAGTTTATGGTGAAACCTGGAAGATTTTTGTAGATCAGCTTCTTGATATCTACTGAGATCTGAAATGTTATATACAAGAAAATGAATGTGTATATTTGTCTGTTTACTTTAACTTGATGTGTTTATTTAAACTGACTAGAATTAGAATAATCTGTTAATGCAATAGACCAGGGTAATTACTTGGACTGGAAGCTACTTTGAGCTGAAGTAAAGTAAGGAGATCAGTAGTGTAAGAGGTTGCAGCCAACTAGACTTTCCTGAATTGTTAGTGTACTCCTTTGTAGAAAACAAATAATGGGGAGTATTAAAATCAATAGTAGGCAGGATGAGATGGACAAGCATCATGGCTTTGCCTTTGTAGTGTTGTTATACCCCAAAGTGGGCTGTTGTGTGCAGCTCCTCAGTGTTGATGGTGAAGGTCAAAAAGTTTTCTTCAGCAGTTATCTCATATATTTGCTACACAGCATGCTAAAAAATCCTCTATGGAATAGGTAAAACAGTGTTGTCCAGTAGCTGAACATATTTTGCTTTCACAGATAAATGGCAGACAACTGATTCCTTCATTAAGTTGTTTCTTTTAAGACAGCAAAGCGGATTTCCTAGTTCTGCAAGCTTTCAGGAAATACTTCCCAAAGGACTGGTCTCTAGTGTTTGAAACATCTTACTCACTTATTGTCTGGAAGTAGCCATGTGTACTACATTTTTGTAGTAGAGCAGTTTCTTCAAAGATAAAAATCAGGCTGGTGTCAACTGAAGTAGTAGGTGGAACAGAGAGAACTTCTAGTGTTCTGTTGCATAAGAATCATCATTTGGCTGTGTACTGAGAAACATGATTGTAATGTTTTGGTTTTTCTCAATCTTTAATTTGCCCTAATTGACTTAAGCTTTCTATGAAAGAACACTAAGGGAGACACCAATTTCCTTATTCCTTGGGGCTTTGTTTATTACCATGTGGTGAAATGAAGAGTAATAAAAGTAATGAAAGGGCAGGAATACGTGTAAGGAAAGTGAATACTTGTTTTGTCAGAATATTTTTAAAAAAGTACCCTGCTTTTGGGTACCTAAGCCCTTGAAGTCTTATGCCTAAAATCTTGTTGCCTGTGTTTGCTGCTTAGTGTAGATTTAAACTGTAAATATCAATGCAGGTTTGTGTTGTCATATCAGATACCCAACAGAGTAGCAACCTGAGTGAGTGTATGTGCAGCTACGGAGGCTTAGCTGAAAGTGTGGGCTACAGAACCTGAATGTGTCTGAGGTTCTAAAACAGATGTTATTTGACTTCAGACTTGAAAATGTTTATATTAGATTTTCTTCAGGGGATGACCCTCCAAGAGAGAAAGAATATAAGACTGACAGCACAGCATTCTTCTCCAGATAAATGATGCTTTCACAGAGCAGGTGTTGAAGGGATTCCTAGGACTGCATTCTCCTTCTTTATTCCAAGCACCTGATACTAATTCAGAAACACTGTAGTGTTGCTTACTTGGTTGAGAAGTGTGACTGTATAAGCCTAAGAGAGTGATTGGTCCAGAGGAAAAAGAGAGTGATCTGGTGCCACCTGTGGAAAGGATTCTGAATTTCCAGCTGGTGGGCTGAGTTGGTAACTCAAAGTCCAGCTGAGTTGGGCTTTGAGGAGTTGCTCTGTGGGTAATGTCTCTCTACAGCACCTTATCAACCACACTGCTGCCCCAATATGATTGTACCCAGGCACTGAGTTTTGCAACAACCTGCAACACTTCGTTACATTAGGCAAACACTGGTGCTTAAGTCCATGTGGTAGCCCTTAAAACTGCCACTTTAAACTAATTTCCAAGAATCTGCTGGTTCTTGCATCATCCAACAGAAGTGTCTGTGAGTATTTTATGTGTATGTGATTTTTATGATGAGCATCCTCTGGTGGTTGAATTGAAAGTGTTGTGGGGTTATCGTGGGGAACTGATGTCAGTATCTTGGCTGAGCTGTGTTTATCCAGCAGGGCTGAACTGCACTTTCATCTTGCTTCTCTGAAGAAGCTTTGGATACCTGTGGGACACCCTGTGCTTGTCCTTCAGTTTCCAGGGGCAAGAATTTGTCATCCAGTCATTGTGCCGGTCACTAAAATGTGAGATCTGAACAGTGCTGGCAGGTACAGTTTTGTTGAAATAGTGAAAGTCCGAAGGCTTCTGCCTGCCTGGCTGAGTGATTGGATGCTTCAAGAGCATCAGCTTGAACTGATGAGCCAGGGGCCACCCCCTGTCCCTCGACTGCAAAAGTCCATATTGAACTGAGTCAAACTACTAGTTCAGTGTTGGGCATTGTAATGAAAGTGAAATATTTAAATTCACTTTAACACAGTGAGTAGTTTCGCTCCTGTTGTCACTGTCTCCATGGTAACTTGTTTTCTTTCAATTTTTCTCCTTCAGGCAATATAATTTCATGTGTATATATATATAAAGATATACACATTAAAAAAGTTAAGCAAAATTTGATTTATATCAGTTCATATATTTCCATAGTGAATTTGTGTCTTTTAAGTTAGAAGGCAAGAAAGAGCTGGTCATTTTCTACTATTTCTGGCTTAATTATTCCATGTTTCTGTGAGAAATGAGAGAATTAGTGATATTTTGTTGAAGCCAATATGTTGAATAGGAAAGATGATGTCTTTAAGACAATTTGGGTACAGTACTGAGTAACATTTAGTTTAAAGCAAAAATAATATCAAATGTTGATGACAGTCTTTGCAATAGGTATTCTTGGAAAGCAGTCAGTGAAGAAACAGAGGAGTGTTTGTACATTGTATCTTGCTATGCATACAACATGTAGCATGAGCATGTCACTTGACTAGGCCAAACTGAGCATCTTTCTTTTTCTAGGCTGGAACGTGAAGTTTTCTAACATGTTTTGATGTATTCAGATACTGTTCAGAGTATTCAGATATTATAGTGCATAGAGTATTCAGTTTGGGGGTTTTTCAGGTGTTTTTTTAACATTTAGCACTCAAATTCTTGAATTTTTGAAGAACAGTAGAAACTATTACAGCAAGATGTTTCAGATGGTACAAAATATTCATGTGTTAGAGGACACATAATTTGTAAGGGTTTAAGTATAATAGTGGTATGTATTATTTGCAGATCAGCATGTGTTGAAGTCGTCTGGTCTCAGAGACTGCATTGGATGCATTGAGTACTTGTACATGGAGGAAGCTTTTAATGTGTGCTTAATTCTTTACAGAGAGAGTAATCAGGCATTGGAATGGGCTGCCCAGAGAGGGGGTGGATTCACCTTCCCTGGAGGCTTTTAAACTGAGACTGGTCGTGGCACTGAGTGCCATGATCTGGTAAATGGACTGGAGTTGGACCAAGGGTTGGACGTGATGATCTCGGAGATCTTTTCCAACCCAATCGATTCTCTGATTCTGTGAGTCTGCAGATGCTCAGCAGTTCTTTTTGCTCTTTATATTCATCTGGAGTATGAGTTTAACACTGAGGTACTGAGAATGAAAACTTTGGGAAATGTAGAAGTCTGCAATTGCAGCTTGGATCATTCTTGAGAACCAAGGTAAACGGGGTACGGGATGCTAATCTGGCAGGCAGCTCTGATTGCTGCACCAGGGCATTAGAGGGCAGTGGGAGTGCTGCACTGGAGCTGGGGTGTGAAAAGTGTTTTCTATGGAATTGTGACTGTATAAATAATGCTGTACAAGGGCAGTATGAAAATGCCAAGGGAGGAATGCTGTTAAAACACTTAAAAGACTTTTTTGCCTTGCTTCTGTTTCATACTATGTTGTCAAATTACAGTTTTAATTTCCACATGTGAGGTGGAGAGACAAAGAAATGTGGAGCAGGTGGGCATTACAGTGTATTTGCCTTCCTTGAAGGGCTGGGGTGGTGAGACAGAGCCAGGGCAGAGCAGCACAGAGCCCTGGTGTCATCGTGCAGAGCTGCTTGCACCTCTTCTGAATAACGTGTCAATTAGTGTGTAACACTCCTCCCAAAAGTTTGCATTACATGAGTATGACACCAATGTTGCCTCAGTAGTTGTGAAGGCTTGCAGATCTCCTCTGGATGTCTCTGCTTTCGTCTGTGCTGAAGGTAATTCTCTTGAGTCTTGAGGTTCCCCAGCTCTTGCCTGTGAAGGGCATACCTTTCAAATGCCATGCAAGAAGATCTGAACAGCTTGGCCTTCCCACAGTGTGTCAGCTACGAATTAGAGCTGACTGATCAGCACTTTTTTTTGAAGTCTGGCCTTTTCTTTGTTTTAGGCAGCCCTATGCAGTATTTTCTTTAGCGTGTAGGCACAAACTGCTAGAAACTGCAGTAAGTAAATCAAACCACAGTTCTTAAGCTGACAGTACTCTGGTCTGGTGGAACAAAAGAAGGAATAAATGTAAGACAACTCATTCCAAAAATGGCCCTTCCTGTTTCCAGGCAGAAACCTCAGACTTGCTCAGTATAGTTTTGTTATATATAAAAATTACATGCTTAAGATTTTTGTTCTGGGTTTTACCTGTCACAAGGTATAACACTGTCCATTGTGTGAGGTGCTCTGAAATCTCCTGACTGTGTATTGTGAGGTAGCCAAGATGTTTTAGAGTCAGCTATTCCTGTACAAACATGCAAGCTGTTATTTTAGATTTTAATTTAATTATTGTCATCGCACCAATAACCAAAGCTGTGCTGTCTGGCAGAGCAAACCTTTGTGTACCAATTTTATTCAGGAATAGTTAAACCTGAAAATAAACTCTTAGGAGTTAAAACACCTAAACCTGTTCTGTATTATAAAGCCTGATAAAAGCACAGAGTAGTTTAACACCAACCTAGGAAATTAGACCTTCAGGAAAGGCAGAGAACTGGGAATGCAGTCAGTTTAGCAGAAGGACCTCGTATCTGGGTCTCTTTGTTCCCTAATTAATAGTGCCTCTCCATCATTTTGTGGGAAGTATTTGTGCCAACATCAGGACTACTGATAGTTTCAAACTTGGGCATTATCACTTTATCTCATGTTACCAGTTCATTTAGGGCCTGGCCTTTTGTGTCTCCAGCTTTGCAGCTCTGGTTTCTCTAGCCTGTCCCATACTTAGCATTTTTATTTTGTCACTGCTTTGCAAGAGGACCTCCCTGTCTGAATTAGAGGGAAAGCTGTTTGGGTCTTCCTCAAATTTTGTTTGTTAATACCAAGTCTGTTTTAACTTTACAGGATTCAACAAACTACAGAGATCAGGTATATAGAAATACTACATTTTGTCAGCAGAGGGAGAAATCTTACCTTGAAGAGTACTGCAGGGATAGGCATTGGAGTGGAACATTTAGTTTAAAAAACTCAACTCCAGCTGAGTTGGCCAATTGTGTGTCAGCTTGTTCTCAGCTGGGAACAGCTCCACTGTGTATGACTTAGTATCTTTGTGGGACTTTGTATAAATATATGTAATATTTATAAATGTACATGTATAGAAATAAGTGTAAAAATAGCTAAGTCTGTATAACATGCTTTAGGAATCCTTTTTGATAATCTGTCACGTCAGCACTGTAGCACAAGGCATTCCCATGCAATGGGATGAGTGGATTCTTGCCCTTTCCTGAGTCAACTCTACATGTGTAGAAATCAAGTCATTTGAGAGAGGAGGCAGCCGGAGGGGCTTCTGTATCTGGTCAGCTGTCTGCTTAAACACTTTGATTTTGGCTGAAATTTCAGAATCAGTTCCTCAGTATGGAAGAACAACATAGACTGGCTGTTTCACAAAACTGTATAGAGCTGTTTCAGTACTCACTAACTGATAAAGTTTGCCTTTTTTTGTCAAAGGCTCATTGAAATGTGTGATTCAAACAATTGTATTACACAACCATGGCTTTTTTCCATTTGATTAATTAAAACCTTGCATAAAGGCAGTTTGAAGAAAATGGATTTTGTTTAAACCAAGTCTGTTTAATTACAACACTGGCACTATATCAGCAGCCTGTGTTAATATTACCTTTATAATGAAGGCCTTTAGTGATCAATCATCACACAGTTATCTTGTGTGTAATGCTGGAGCTGGAGGTGACTTGAGGCAGTACTTTTTCTGAATCACAAGGTCTTTTTGAAAGGGTCACCCGTGATACCCTTACTGTTGTATTATACAGTCAAAGAGCAAGGGAGGGAGGTAAATGATCTGTTGTCAGACTTCTTTGAGATGCATTTTTATTAACTAAAATTCAATTTTTAGGTTAGTAACTTCGTTTGTAATGTAAATAAATGACAAAGTTTTAAAGCGAAGTTGGATTAATGTGTGTTTCCTAAGTCTTACATATGTTTACACTGATATACTTCTGATGACTTTATCATAACTAAGAGATCCTCTGTTATGGTCGTGCTTAAGTTTTTTCAATTTTCTGCTTGTATTTTGGCAGTTGTGGATTTGGTTTTTATTTATTCACTTTCTTACAATATCACATTCAGGTTATATTTGATATGTTATTCCCGCAGTTCTTGGGGGTTGGTTGGTTTTGACTTTCCAAAATACCAAAAGTCATCTTGAGTCTGAAAATACTGAGATATTACCTATTTGTATGTTAGTATTTATGTATAGACTTAAAACGAAGCATCTTGCAAACATTACTGATGCCAAGTGGAGAATATAATTTTATCCCCAGTGGTTTACTTGTATCTCTATACACAGAAGAAACAAAGAAAAAGAAACTACTGGATATGGCACTTAGTGCTGTGGTTTAGTTGACATGGTGGTGTTTGGTTGAAGGTTGGACTTGATGATCTTGGAGGTCTTTTCCAACCTTAATGATTCTATAGAGTGTACATTGACTTAAGGTGGTGGTTGTTTTTGTAGAGTTTCTGGTCTTACAAGTCATAGGATGCAATCTGAAGAAGTAATGGTTGTGGCTTCAGAATTTCTGTTAGCTCTAAGCTATACACTTTTGATATGTACCTGATTTCCTGAATTGCTGTCTGATGAATTTTTTTTCCAAATTTTGAATCTGCAATATGCTAAAATTCTCACTTGCCTATTTTTCTCCCTTTAAGGCAAGAACTTTTGAAGTGGAATGGTTGGGGATATAATGATTCCAAATTCATCTTCAATAAGAAAGGTCAAGCAGAATTCACAGGAAAAAGGTAAGCTGAAAATTTATGTCAATGAAGTATCTTGTTTAGTAGTTCTATTGAAAAAAGTTTAAAAGCTGCACAGTACAGTTAATCCCGAGAAGGCAAAATGTTGCTTCATCTCATAGAATAGGTTATTAGTTCTGCATTTAGCAGGTTTACTGAAGTCTATACACAGTAGTCTAAGGGAGTAAAATAGGCTGTGTGGCTTATTGAAAGCTATATTAAAAGTGTTATAAAGACAAATCAATGTGAGTCTTCTCTGTAACTTTGATGTATTCTGTGCCTTAAACTTTTCTTAGAGAATGAAATCAGACTGAGAATCTGCACCAGGTTCTGAAGCTTTAGATAACACACAGCAGTGCATTGCAGTTTGAGAATCTCTTGAGCATCAACCAGTTACTTTGTTAAACTTCCAATTTGTTGTGGGTTTCTTAACCATTGTGTATGGAACTGCTTCATCCTCTGCCCTTAAAAACTGCTCTTCTGTTATGTGTTCTGTAGTGACACCACTTCGCATTAATTACCCACTAACCCTTTGTACAGCAAAGTTGTTTTTCTGAGAAATATATTTTTTGAGAAATGCCATTAAAATTAAGTCTGCCTAGGGATCTGTTAATTTTTTTCCAGTGGAATTTAAACCTGTCACTTGACATCTTACTGTTTTGGGTTGGTTTTTTTTGTACCTAAGTGGAAAGTAATCTTGCAGTCTCTTTCCTGGTTTAAAAAATACACTTTTCATAAGAGTGAATAAAAAGAAAGGAGAAGAGAAATTAGTTTGAAATAAGTATTCTCCTTTATAAAAATTCCTGCTTGGTCTTTGAGTAAACCAGCGCAAACTATTTTGCATTAAAGCTGCAGAAAACTAACTGGGATGTTGAACACTTAAGTTGTTAATTTCTTGATTTTCAAGCCCAAATTAAAATGCAGAGCCTTCTGTTAGACAGCTCACTATATAATGTTTAGGGAGATGCTTCACAGAAAATCAAAGCACACTATATATGATGAAGACAGATAGAAAGGATCAAGGCTGCTCAGCTGCTCTGGGACTGCTGAGCACCAATCGCTATTCTGGAATGGGAGGAGAACGCTGGATTTTTCACCTCATCTACATTCTCTCTCTAACTGAGACATAATATTAGAAATGCCTTGTTGGGCCACACCAGTATAATTTCTATAGAATAGTTTGTCACAGTGGTAAAAGGAGAATGTTTGTAGTGAAAATAGGAGAGCAGGCATCTGCAAAGGTGTTGTAGGTGCCTCATCCTTTCAGAACCCACTTACAGATCTGTTGTCTGTAAATTGGTCTAATAACCTCAAGTCTGCTCATACTGTCTGCCTATACAGCATCCCATGGCAGCAAGTTACAATTGCAGTTGTAAAGTACTTGCGTTTTGAGCCAAGTATCCCTTACCGTGTTGCAGGAGTAGGTGACTGACAGCTCTTCAGCCTGTCTACTGTGTTATTGATGATGTAAGACTTAATCATATCCTCTCCTGCACTTTTTCTCCATTCTTGAGAAGTCCTGGGCCTTTTAATCTCTACTTGTAAGGTCCCTTGGTCTTTACAGTTGCTATTCTCTACACTCTCTCTAGCTCCACTAGGTGTTTTTGGAGATAGGGACAAAAACTGGGTGTGCAGCACTCGAGGTGTGGATACACCTGTTCTATAGAGCAGCAAAAAGAGATGAACTGTCTTCTTTCTTATACCTGCCCAGTTGATGCATAGCACTGTTGGCTGCTGTTATGTGTTGTCAGTGAAGATTCCATGAATTTTTCTATACTGACTACCAGCATGATTCTGCAAAATATGCAAGTAATGTGGTTTTTTGGTTTTTTTTGGCTTTTGCAATTACCTTACTTTTCACCTTCTTTTATCTGCTTAGGTTTTTTCAGGTCCTGAGTTTTTATCAGGGTAGTATCTGTCTCCCCAGAATTGCATAACATTATTCACCTTGTTGGAGAGTCCAGTGATAAATCCAGATCACTGGTGAAGGCATTAAATAGAGCTCATTCCAACACCAAGCTGCACTCCTGAGTGTCTTGGACAATGGTCAATAATCCCTGCCCTTTCCTTTTTAGCATAACCTTATCTTATCCTTCAGCTTGGAGAAGAACCTTTTCTTCAGTACTGTAGCAATGTATTTTCATAAATAACTTTTGGGGTGAACACTTTGTGGAAGTATAAAGGCATGCCAAATTTCATGTTCATTTTATCTCCTTTATTCACTTTCTGTTTTTACACCCTGATAGAACTCCAAGGATTAGTGAAACAAGATTTTGCTTTATGAAAGCCCTATTTACTTTCCCTACAGACTATGATTTTCCATGTGTCAAATAATGTTTTTATTACAGACTCTG
The DNA here is from genome assembly GCA_013396695.1 of Sakesphorus luctuosus. Taxonomy (NCBI): domain Eukaryota; kingdom Metazoa; phylum Chordata; class Aves; order Passeriformes; family Thamnophilidae; genus Sakesphorus; species Sakesphorus luctuosus. Next base: position 611,087 of record VWZD01000161.1, read on the forward strand.
CCACTTCAGTTGCTAGTCTGAGCAACTAAACCTGGTTTTGGACTGTGTCTGTGGCAGGAGGAAGGTCTTTAGGAGGGCTTCTTGCACCATCAACATATCAACAAAGCTCGCAGTCATGCACTGCACTCTGCAGTAAACTCACTAACTCCTTCTATGCTGTGACTTTTGTCTGTGTCTTGACTTAAAAGTTTTGGGGTTTCTGATAGCTTTAGTTAGTCCTTTGAGTAAGTGACTACAGTTACTCTTGCAAACCAGCTACAGTGATAGGTTGAAAATACCAAAAGGTAGGTCTGGAGAAGAAAACGCACCAGATTTACCTGGGTCTCTATTTTCATTGCAGATTCTTAATGCAAATGCATTAAGCTTTTGTTGTTTATTGCACTTTCCTTTACATAGAATTCATGTAACTTTCTTATGGGTGTGATGAAACAGTAACAGCTGTTACAGGAGGAATGACTGAACCCTCTCTTCCATGCTGAAGAGTCTAGCTTGAATTAAGGTTGTAGCCTTTTATCTCTAGGAATAAAGTAGGGTCTTTTGTGAGTAGAAGAGCTGGGGGGTAGCTGAGGTGAGGAAACAAAAGAAATTGATCTTTCTGTGTAATAGGTTACTCAGCTGTAGGGTTGGTTGCACCAGCCATGAAGGACAGGGTCATAATTAAATTAACAGCAACTGAATAATCTTAGAGGGAAGACCCATTAGGCCTAATGCAGTGACCCAAGTGAAAACTATGGTAAAGATTCTCAGCTGCTGAAAGCTCTTAATCCCAAAGAAAGATCCTTTTTTTTTTCATCTCTGAGAATATGTGTGCATACATAAACATGCACAAGGTGTGTATATGTATACAGTTAATAGCAATAGTTTCTCATTGTTTTAAGTGTGTCCCCAGCCTTATGTGTTGTCACATGTGGTCAGCAAGCAGCTTCTCTGTCCCTTGTCTGTATGTCTGCATTTGTCATATGGCTCAGCTCTTGTCAAAGAGTTTGTGCCAGAAATACTTTCACATTGCTTGACAGATTCTGATGCATTTTGATGATGGAGGGATCTCTCATGCTGTTTGGGTTTTTACTGAAATGGTTTTATGTGTCTGAGACTGCAGTTTACGTTGCAGTGTGTCTGTACTCACGTCCTCTCTGTAACTGACATGTAAACTGTGGCACTGCTTTCTACACTGCTGAAAGGGAGAGACCTTTCTTAAGAGTGGTGGGGTGGGATATCTGTAAAGCTTTCTGTAACAATTCCCAAAGAAAAGTGATACCTAGGATGCTGACAAGCAATTTGATTCTGTGTGAAGTACAGAACAGTTGAATACAATGAAATGTGCAGTTGCATGAAAAGTAAATGTGCAGAAGCTTGCAGGCTTGTAGCTAAAGAAATTGATTTAAAACTTCTGTTTGTGCATACATAGAATTGAAAGAAGTGTATCTGACATACATTCTTTTAATTTAAAATGACCCTATGTAATATTGACTTTTCAGGTACAGATTAGGTGGTATGGTATTACCAACTTTTAAGGAATGGATAGAAAAAACCTTTGGAGCAAGTCTGGAGCACAAAACTACCTCTAGAGTAAGTAAATAGCTGAACCAGTTCCTTTGAACATTAGTCTTGGTGATAATCAACACCACACTGGTAAAGATGATTCAGGTGTTGCACGTAATTGATTTAAATGTAGTGTATTAAGACCTCCAAGTTTTTACAAAAAATACTTATTGTAGAATTACCATGTGAAACCTTTCATGCCTTTGCATGACTTGTGGTTTCAGGATAACTGATAGTACATTTATTGGAATGAAAGTTTCCAACATAGGGAAGTTTTTTCCCCTCGCTCGTAACTGGCATTTCAAGACTGTAGAAACTGTTAGCCCAGAGGGAATTGTTTATGCAACATCAATGTTGTTCATGATAACAAAGACAGAAGATACAGGGAAGGTAAATTGTGATGTGTTTTCAGTGTACTGAATGATGTCAAAGTTCTAATTTGACAGTAATTCCTTTTTACATGCCTGGGTGCTGAAAGCCAGCTACCAGAATACTCAAAATTGAACTGAATATTTTTGGAAAAATAACACATTGGGAATGTTCTGGGTTTGTAAATCATACATACTTTGCTTTTTAGGAAGTGTAGCTTATGTTAGAGTCAGGAGACCTGACTCCCTTCTTATTAGCATTCCTTTGAAGCTTCAGGTTCCTGACAAGACAGTTGCTTAAGCAGTACTGGAAGCAGGCTGTGCTTGTACTGTGACTGTAGCAACCCTGCTTTGGGTAATAGCTGTACCATTTTTTGAGTGAGTTCAAGATTACCTGCTTGGAAGAAAATGCAGTCTCCTAGGGCCCAAAAATGTGACTGTTTCATCAGTCTTCTACTCATCAAGACATTCTTTCATCTTCTATGACTTACAGGATCTTCCTCTGCCAGTATATTTTGAAAAAATTCATCTCAAAGTGTTTTTGTTGACCTGTGTTGGTCTTAACTGGCAGCTGCTTTAATTTGCTGTGAACAGAGGTCTTGAAAACTGGTGTTCCCTTTCTACATATGGAGACAGTATAGAAAAAGGTAGAGTTGAAGGACAGGTAGATTTTTGAATAATACCCTGATTCCATAGTGTGTCTGGCAAACCAGCTCCTTGGGATGTCTGCCAGCAACGTTGAAGGCATTTTTGTTACATTGTACCCCTCTGGTTCTGATAGTCTTGGGATCTGAAACAGACTGACTACCTTGACACAGAATAGGACTCCTCAGAGGCTCTGATATGTATCTGGACTTCTCATAGAGAGTCTCAAGTTACTACTGCAAGTCCCTTATTTTCCTGTCTGTTGTAGCTCCTAATTTGTATTTCAGTTTGTCGTGCTATGTTGGGTATTTGCCTTCTACTATCATCCAAGTATGAAAAAACTTGGGTATAGGAACAGCAGTAGGAAAGGGATCTCTTGGTTCATTTGTCTCTTTCTCTTCCTGCCTCTATTCTGTAAGATTGGAGGGTTCCCTGTTGCATGTGACTTTTCTGTTTAATTAAACAACAGTAAATGTACCTGCATCTGTGATGCTCAAGGCTGTTGATGTTTCTTCATTTCTCAAACCAGACCTAGCACAGACAGAAGTTTAGACCTAGTTCACATAGGCTTCCTCTCTAGCCTTTCAGTGCACAAATCATAAAATATTTCATTCCCGTGAGAATAAATAAATAGGCTTTTTGTCATTGTGTGTAAGCTTTTTATAGATAATTATTAACTTCTTAATCTTGAAGATAAAAACTATTGATTAAAAAACTTGTGGGAGAATTAAAAATCAAGATACTTAAAACCATCTGCAAGGAATTGTTACAGCTTTAAGTAGTTTATGTCCCACTTAGAGAACAAAGATCTTCAAGCATTGGGCATTCAACTTGAAATGATAGGAAATAGTTCCATCTTTGGAAATCTATGAAGAAACAAAAGTTTAAAATATGAAATGGAAGCACAGCTAGAAAGAATTTTTCTTAAAAGAAGTGGTTTAAGGGTCTTTATTTGGTACTTATTTGTTTGTTTCTCGTGTTTCCCAAGTTTCTGTCAAAGCTCTGTTCTTTGGGCTAGCAGACAGCACCGTGTGAATGTGCATTAATAGCAGAACAGTAAGAGCAGCAATCCAAGACCTGACTTGCTTTGTGCTTACTGTGACTGGCTCCTAAAATCATGATAGTAGTTGTGTGCCTCCCACCTAAAAACACTTAATTTCAGCATCTGTGTTTTTAGGTGACAGGGTGAATATATTGGAGGGAAAAGCCTTTTTCTCAGCTGTCTGACACCTTATTTCAGTAAGTACAGTATTATCCTTAAAGCAAGTCAGGATGGCACATACCCTTTAAATGGATCCTGTAAATTTTTATTCTTTCACTGGGTTTAAAAAGTTGGCACATGAACTGCATTGTCATGTGCCCAGTAAATTAAAGTGGAATTCAGAAAAGAGAGTTAAGTGGCTAGGTTTGCACTTTGAGGATCCGTACGAGTACCAGACAAGACATCTTTCAGAAGGACCTGGAAGAATGGGTAACTAGAAAACCTTAAAGAGGGATTCTCCCTCTGGACCTTGATTCAAGGCCTGTTGTTGCTAAGTCAAAATGTCCTGTGTAGCTTCTTGGAAAGAAAAACTTTTTTCCAATGTGTTGATCGGGTCTTCTGCCTGGAGGCTTTCTGGAAACATTTGCATATTTGTGACTCAACATGGATTTTATGAACTTTCTTATGGGTGAAGGCTACTTAAAGCATCCCAGTTATGTGATAGTCAAACTTAGTTGTGCCTTGCATTGGACTTCTGATTAGGCTTTTGTCCAATTTGGATTTAACTTCCAATACGTGACAGGAAATGGGAAAGTGAGTTAGTGACAGCAGAACTCTTAAGTAAAACAATTTGCGGAGTTGGAGTGGCTTTATTATGTATTTTAGTATCTTGGGAAGTCTTATAAAAGGTATTTTGTTCAGAATACACTCACAAGCTAGTGTATTTCTCCAAATTTATCAGGAGGAAGAAAGATAAGCATATGGTACTGAAATAAAACTCCTTGTGTGCATACAGTCAGCTGAGTACTGGGTAGGATAAGTTGGATTTATGATTGAAGATGTGAAGGAGAACTGATTTCTTTCTGATCTGGAATAGCTCTGTTTGGGTATCAGCATTAGCCTGTTTGTATTATTTCTGTTGTATAGAAATGTTGTAAACGTTAACCTATCTTTAATGAATGTATTTTCTTGTGTTGTAGGCATCCTTAAATGTTAATGATGTACCTCCATCCATTGTAAATGAAGAATTTCTTCAGGATCTTAGAGCCACTAAAATCTCATATTCCCAGGATGCAGAAGATAGGGTATTCAGAGCTCATGGTAAGAGAAGTTCGTTTATGTAACTTGCACTGCTTGCGATGCTTCCTTGTTTGAACTTGTTACCTTATTGTTTGTGTTTCAGGTCACTGCCTACATGAGATATTTGTACTCAGGGAAGGAATGTTTAAGCGAATTCCTGATATAGTTGTATGGCCTGGTAAGCTTTGTCTTACTGTCCTTTCTGAATGTGGGAGGCCATTGTTTACTAAAGTCTTGTGCTTTGTAGCCATGGGAAAGTTGACTCTTGATTCACTGACTTCGCTCATCTTTGCAGAAACTGAAGGAGTTTTCTAATGAGTGGTACTCATGATTGTTTAACATCTGGACTGCAGGTTGTCTGTGAAATCCCATCGTCTTATGGGGAATTCAGNNNNGGGTTTGAAAGGCATGCATGATGGTAGAAGGGTAGTGAAATATTTGCATTAGAGAACTTTGCTTTATGACATGCGTTCAGGAAAAACTCAGAACACTTTACAAAGAATAATTGACTTGAAGAAAGAGCAGTGCAGTCTGAATATAGTTTAGGCCCACTTTAAGTAGAGTAATAATTAATGCTGTTAGAGAGAATCTGTAACAGAAAATGTGCTTGCTTCTGTCTAGTAGAAGGATACAAATAATTTTTTTGCTTAAGTCCTGTGTCGCTGATTACCTGGAACTACTTCATGTGCCATTCTTCAGGAGTGGAACAACAAGTCATTTGATCTAAGTACCTGTCAGTTTCTGTTCAGCTGTATGAATCCAATTCTTTCCATACCTTTTTTAACTTTGATAGCTGCACTGCATTAAAAAAAACAAAAAACTTTTTGTAAGAACTCAGTCCTAGCTCAGTTTCACCTCCTTTATTGAGAGGAAAAAATCACATATAGGAGGCATACAAAGAGGCTCTGTAAGATGCAATCTGTTACTTGAGAATAGGCACTTATGTGACAGCATTGGTGACTATGAGCAGTACCTGCCACAGCTTGTATTTTGTGTAGCTCCAAAAGCAGATGAAACAAAAGAACTAACTGCATTTATTTAAAACTGCTCTGTGTGGCAAGAACAAAGTAGCCAGAGTTTGGAAACTGTTTAGTCCTGCTCATTCTCTGCTATTTATGCAAACTCAGGTACACCATGTATTTGATCACCTTTTGATCCTTTTACTTGTCTGTGCACAAGCATTTCTGCCTCCCTCTTTGACCAGATACAGAATGCATTCTGAAGAATTAATTTCACCAGTAACTCCACTTCTGAAACTGAACATCAGCCAGGCAGGAAAAGCTGTGTTGTCCAGCTCTCGGAAGAGACTTATTTCTCACTTAAATTGGACAGCCTATTTTCAGTAAAAGCTTTAAGCTTGATTTGTTCTCCAAGATATTAGGATGAATTGTTAACTGCTTGGTAGCCCATCTTGCCCTGAGAATTTGCAGGAGATCTCAATCCATAAGTAGAGTAAGAGGCTAAGACTGTAGTTAGTTTTTCAAATGTAGGATTGTTTGAGATGTGAACTTTTTTCTATAACTCCAGTACTTCTGAACCCAGCTCTTATCTAGTGCCTGACTTTGAAATGTCTTCCTTCCTGGTGTCAGAAAAGAAACACTACTTATTCAGACTGCAATATTAGGTGATAAGCAAATAATTGTACTAAGTGCAAATCCTGGTATTTAACTGTTTGGACTTTTTTAGTTTGCCATGAAGACGTAGTTAAAATTGTGGAATTAGCCTGCAAACACAATATCTGCATAATACCATTTGGAGGTAAGTGTTAATGAACTTTCATACCTGTTTAAAGTTATTAGTGAAAATGTATTCTACTTGAATTTAAATATGTAATACGGTATACCAGTAATTGAATAATTGGATTTTTTTAGTAGTATTTTAAGTGTGGTCTTAATTTTTTTTATGATCTTGCAGTATTGAAAGCAGCTATATTCAATTTAGTAGAAGTCATTAAAAGTATGTCAATGCCTTGAATATTGAATGTGCAAAAAGAATGACTATATGAAGCTGAAATCTACCTCTGTGCCTTGGAAATCTAGGATATAAGTCGAGAGATGCAAATATCTGTATAAGAGCTACCATGGGTTTGGGTGTATTACTTGTGCTCTCTTCCCACAACATGTATAAATTAGGGGGTTTTGTTGTACTGTTGAAGCTTATAGTTTCAGGGAGGATTAGGGTCAAACACTGTACTGCAAAATTATTCTCATTTCCATTTAGACGTTTTTCAGTGTGAAAGGTAGAGATTCCTGTGGCAGGGGCTTTTTAGGAAGTGTTCCAAGAACAGAGTACAGGTAAAGGCCTGTACAATCTGTGTCTTTCTCAGCCTAAAGAATTTCTAAAGGATTTCAGGTTTTTAATTGTGGATGCTTTTTCCTCTAAGCCTGCTGAAGTGGAGTTGTGAGCTGTCTTATTTTGACACAGAGCTCAGGGAGCATGGCATGTTGGCTTTCATGAGCTCATTCTGTGAGAAGGATTTTGTCAAGGACTCTTAAATCTGTGGTATAAATCTGTGTTTTACTTGGTACTTGCTTATGCTGTGGGAGTATAGGCCTTGTAGGAAGGATATTTACTGTTTGAGAAGATGAACATGTCACTTGATGATACCAGACTTGTGGAGCTGGTTCCTCCCTAAAACAGTCTCACCCTTGCCAGCTGTATCTGGAGAGCTGCAAGACTTAAAAGGCACCATTGGTACTAGTACTGGTATAGCTGAAAGCAGGAATACTGACTCTTTCTTGTTCACTGACCAGCATACAGAAAGATCTTCAGGTTGTTTTCCAAGTTTGTTAATAGTAAACTACAGTCAGCTTATGAAGTTGGTATTTTAAGCACATGTCACTGGAAACAAAGGTGATGGGCTTTACTGCTCTTGAAGAGAGTTTTATTAGCTGGCCCTGTTTCTGTACTTGCCATTGTCTGTTCTTATCATATCCTGTTGTGGATCTCTTTAGCATCCTACTGTCCTTTTCCGGTGGCTTTTGCAGTTGTAGGGAAACAAAACTCTTCTTGGAAGCTGTTCTGTGACATCCTATAAAGTTATATTAGAAAACTCTGAAGAAGTCTGACATTTGATTTCATTTTTTATATTTATACCCTTTCAGTTTCTTTTTTACTTTTATATAAGTATTACATTCCTGTAAGACAGACAACTTAAGCCAGCGTTTTAGATTGAAGTGTAGTGGCTTCATAGTGATGTCTAAAGAATGTATAGAAAGCATAGCTCTCTGTTTCTTCAATGGCTTTGTAATTTCTTATTCCTCCTTGTTTTTAAACTCTGTGCTGGCCTTAACAGAAGCAGCTGACATGGTCACAGAATGTCATCATTTTTTATGAAGTGCTGTTAAAGAATTTGTCCAGCTTCAGTGCTGCCTTGATTTTGTGAAAACCGGTTTGGGAGAAGGGATGGCCTTAAAGGCTAACCACTAACCTCAAAACAGTTAACTTCAGTGAGGTTATTTTATTAAATTCCACATCAGAAAGTAGAGAGAGAGATGGTATTGGAAGAAAAGCTACCTGTGAATTTTATGATCGCAGTATCATTCCCATTATTTGCAGGAGGGACAAGTGTCTCTAGTGCCCTCGAATGTCCTGAAGAAGAAAAAAGAACAATTGTGTCTCTGGATACATCACAAATGGTATGTCTTTCTCAGTGTTTTATTGTAATTTTTTTGAATTATCATACAGTTACTGTGGTGATCACTAGGACATTTCTTTCTTTGCAAGAATAAAGTAGGGATGGAAATATTAATCTGTAGCATGCATGATTAAATTGGTATTCCTTCAGGTTGTGATAGTTTTCCACTGTTAGCCCTGTACTACATCATATGACTTGTATGTATTTAATAAGAAAAAAGGTCACTGTGAAGCCTTCTTATAGCAGCTTTTAAGTGAAAATCAGAGGAAATTGCTTGTCTTCTATATTGGAACTTGTATCTGAGGTTAAATGAAAGGCTAAGAGGAAGTTGTTATTGCAGATGTCACTAGTTTTTGCAAACTTTAAATTATTTAAAGCAAAAGTTAGTAAGGTGACCCAGTATCTATAAATCAACTTGAAGGATAAACTTTCAAGAAAAACCTCTGGGTTTTTTGTGTAGATAACATCTAGAGAATGTGAAGTTCATAGCTTTATGGCAGTCTAGAAATGAAGTTCTGTAAAATTTATTGCTAGTTTTCATCTTTACATTATGAAGGAGCTTTATACTTTCAAAATGATAGCTTTATGGCTGCATGGTAATGAGATGCTTCAGAAAGAGCTCTGTATCTTTGATGTAAGGCTCTACTGCCTCCAAATACCTGCTGAGCTTAACCCTTTTAGCCTTGAAGGTAAGACCTGGGTTTTGGCTCTATCTTCTCCATTCAGTGGTCCTTCAGTTAAACTTGTTTGTCTCTCTTACAAAGTGGTATTTTCTGCAGAGGTGTTAGTTGCATATTGAAGGAAACTCCTCAGGTGTCTGTGTAGAGTGAAATCCAAGGACTGCAGTAGTGACTCAGGGCCTTCATCTGAACTCATTGATTCATAGCCCACAGCTTTGGGTTCTGTCTGGTTTGGGAGTGGGAAGGAAATATTGATTCTTACTATCGTGCTTTTTTGTCAGTTAGATATGTAAGTATGCACCAAGTCAGAAAATAGAGCACTCTCATGTGTCTTGAATGACTGCCAGGCAATTCTTGTAATCATTAATGAAGACAGAAAATAAGGAAATTAAGATGAAAAGGAGCATTGTCAGAGGTAAAACCTGTGTTATGCTGGAGTAATTTAGATGATTGCCTGAGCTTTACTTTTTTAATATGTATATATATATTAATATATAAGTAGGGTCTATATTGGATAAAAACTGATTTATGTAAGCATTTGAGATTATTGAAACAGTTGGAAATTAAGGCTTCTATAAGGAGGTTAAGTAGTTGGCTTCAAATAATTAGTTAGCCCATATTTTGTGAGGGAGAGACAATTTCTTAAAAGCATTGTTTTAAGTTCAACTACCAGATGTCCACATTTCATTAATTTGAAAAATCAAGGCAGAAGAAAGTTACAGATGTTCACCTTCCATCTAATATTAATACACAGAGCTATAGAAATATACCAGAAGTGTACTAGAGAATGAAGAGTGGAAGCAGAAACTTCCTTAGTATATTTGTTAAGTTCCTTAGCCATATTTAATAAGTTTCTCCTTCATGTGAATTGCCCTCATGGAGAATCATGCTTAGTGCACCACGTAACTTGCAGTGTTTGCTATTTTTCCTGTTTAGAAGAATATGCTGATGGGACAGTGAGTGCCTTGTCAGATAACATGATGTAATCCTTCCAAGTATCTTAAATTTCTAAAGTATGTGCTTACTCTGACATCCTGTAGTGTATCTTACTTCTGGTGTACTATGTCAAAATCCAAGAGCTGAGTGGAATAACTGGATGGACTCTATTTAACCCATGCAGTATGTCTAAGAATACTTTACATGGTGTATTCTTAATGCCCAGATAGTCAGATTGAGGCACCTTCAGTCACGTTAATTGTGAAAATCGCAATATTACCTAACTCCTCTAAGAGTTTTGACTTAATTCTTCCTGGCTTTTTTGCTTTGTTTCTGTGAATACTCTTGGTGTAAATAGGCTAATAAGTCTGTTCCACTCTTAGAGTGGTAACTTGATAAATTGAAACCTGTGGTGTAGCTGCTTGAGGGAGTGAGGGGGCTCAGCTTCCACTACTGTAATAACTGGAATGGTATTAATAGTAAATTGTATAACCAAGCATGTTGATCCTATAGTGTTAGGGAAGGAAATAAAGAAATATCTTAAACACTGATTCTTACTTTTGGTTGGCTTTTCAACAGAATCGGATTCTCTGGATAGATGAGAAAAACTTAACAGCTTGTGTAGAAGCTGGCATTGTTGGGCAAGATCTGGAAAAACAGGTATTTTTATCTGGTTAAGTGTCTAGTATTTTTTCATATTTTTCTTAGGTGTTCCTCCTAAACATTGAATTCCAGCTTGATTCTTATGTGTTCTCATGCAGCTGGTGTGATAAGAATTACATGCGTTGGCTGTGAACCAACCCTCCCTAATATATGACCAGCAAACATATAAAGACGCCAAGTTCCTCTAGTAAGAGAGCGAACCATGAGCCAGGTGAACTGTCATAGACAGTGCACAGAAGGGACTTTCAGTCTTCAAATTAGAACCATGTTGTACAACAGAACATAATTCATGATCCACATTATATGGTGTACTTCAGTGCAGCTGTCCAACATGATTGTTATCAGTTGGTCAGTGCAAATTGATTATCTCAAAAGCATTAATGCAGGTATCACTTAATGTGAGACTACTTGGTCTTTAATTCTTGCTGTTCAACAGCTTCAGTGTTGTAATTTTGAGGGCATCCAGTCAACCTCAGGTGCTGTGCAGATGGCAAAGCCAAGTTAATACAGAAAAATGAGAAACAAGTGACTGCTTAATGTACAGGAATGCATGATCTGCATCACAAATAGCTGACAACGTTGCATACAGGAAGCCCAACCAGATGGCTGTATATTAAAACACATCTCTCCTTGAGAGAATTAAGTACAGGCAATTTGCTCCCATTTTCTGCAGACCTGCTGCATATCACATTAGGATAGAAAGAAAAGAGATTAAGTGTCTTATTTATTGGGCAGCATTTGTGCAAAGTGGGCAGTTCCTTAGTCATAACTTTTTCCATGTGTATTTGAATTCACACCTTCTTTTGAACAATAGATGTCTTAGTTTTAAAATATGGGGCAGGAGTATTATAGGGTGATACGTAGCACAGTGTATGCGCAGTAGAATCAGAAACAATTTGCATTTCATGTACATATCGAAAATAGAACTTGTGCTTGAGTAAATGGGTGTGTGATTTATTTAAAAAAAAACCAAATGCCAAACAAATATAGAATATTGAATTGAGAGTACTAAGCCAATGCAGACTCCTTAGAATGTGTTTTTTCTTTTCTTTTAGCTTGCTGAAAGTGGCTTCTGTACAGGCCATGAACCAGACTCCATGGAGTTCAGCTCACTGGGAGGATGGGTAGCAACACGAGCATCAGGCATGAAAAAAAACATCTATGGAAACATTGAAGATTTGGTAAACAGTGCTAATACTTTTTCTAATTATTTTGTTTGGACATTTAACTTCTATAATGACTCACAGTGAGAGAAAGGAAGAGTAAATTGTATTTCTTTGCATGACACAGTTTTGACACCAAATCTTGACTGAAATGCTTGTTTGCTTGCTTTTGGTATTAATGGTAATACTCCTTATCACTGATCTAAAAGCAATTTTCATTTGGGTACTCACGGGTTAGCCTAAGGAATTGTTACCTTGTCCTGACTCTGGTGCTGTTTTCTACCATTTTGTGCTCTCTATTAATCCAGTGTAACAATCCTGTCAAACTTTTAGAGTGATTCCAGAAATCACATGTTTTCTCCTACCTATTGTGTGTACCTGAAGGTGCCTAACTGGACTATTTAATGTTAGCAGCAAGCTAGCTCTTTCCATCTTTCTCTGTTCCCCTAGCCTAGCAGTTTTTTTCAAATCAGAAGGCAGATCTAATTGACCATGTGGATACACAGTGGTGAAATCTAAAATCACCACATTGTCTGTAGGAACCCTGAGGAAGGAAACAATGGACTGGGAATGGCAGTATTCTACTCTTGCATTTGTTTTAAGCATTTAAATGGTTCATGTTTATATTAACTCCGGTAATTTTCTGGTTTTTAAATCATCACTGTTCAGACTTTGCCTGCCTTTTTGCCTCAAACTTCCAGCTTTTTCTGTAGTTCATACAATAACCCTTCCACCTGTGAATTTTTTCCTTCTTTTTTGCAGCACAGTGTAGGTAATGTACCCCAGTCACCTCCGGCTTTTTCATCAGCTCATGGTTCAGACCTCTTTGTTCTGTGCACAGATGTGACACTTCACTGTCAGTGACTGAGCTTGGCAGGAACTACACAGTTTTTATTCAGTAGATCTGACTGAACCAAAACTAGTAGCACTTGTGAGGTGTCATTGTTCCCTTGCTGCCTGAAGTGTTACTCAGTGGTGTAGTTTTCCTTGTACTGGGAGCAGAAGATTTTTCTATTATGGAAGCATAACTTCAGTCTAAAGAGCTTCTGAAATTTTCATTAGGAAGAAATAGGATTGAAAATTGATTCAGAACAGTTCATGAGTTTCAAAATGGCATAGTGAGAATGTTTCAGGGAAGTGTTTACCTTCTAAGGAAACTTAATATCTTGATGTGTTGTATAAGCTGCCTAAAATCCACTTACTGCAGAATCAACAGTTCATAAATTGCATATAATGAAAATTACTCAGCTACCTGTACTTGAAAGTTTTAAAGCCATTAGGTGAAGTTCAGTGATTTTACTTCATTAAAAGGCATCACTAAAAAAAAAAAAGCTGAAACCTCACCCTTCCTTGGTATAAAATAATTAAATATAGGATTAAAAAATAACCATCCAAGCTCTATTGCTTATGCCTGAATAAAGCTGGAAGTAATAACGTTGAAAAAAAAATTTTAAAAAACACAACCTTCTGGCTCTATATATGTGTCAGTCTTGTGGTAGATGTTATATTTATAATCTTACTTCTGTCTTTCCTCCTAACAAATATTTCTGTAGCAACAATGACTGAATTATATTATCCTTATCAAGCAGCAGTTCTAAAGCAAGACTTAAGCATAGTTTAATCCGTCACATTTTTCTCTGAAGTACTGTATATGTTCTTGAGTAAAATTCTGGTATTTAGAAAGTTCTGTCTACACTGAGAAACAAAACAGTTTTAACTGATATTGCCTGCATGTAGCCAACAGCTGATGTGATTTGCCATAGAACTGTAAACAATCTGTTGTGTGGGGAAACCATGCTGTGTTATAAATAATTGTTGGTAACAGTCCTTGGGTTATCCCAAAAGTACTTGGGGTTGCCTACAGAAAGTCTAAAATCTGCAAAGCTGAACTGTATCAAGCTTAATATGTTTTGTAGAAAATAAACATAATAAAAATCTGTAGTTAATGCTGGTGTTTATAGTCATTGCATGTTGTTTTAACAGGTGATTCATATAAAAATGGTAACTCCTAGAGGAATAGTAGAAAAAAACTGTCAAGTACCTCGCATGTCAACAGGACCTGATATCCATCACTTCATTATGGGATCTGAAGGTATAAGCACAATAATTTCACATTCTGCATCTTAATTCAACGTCTGTAATAGCTTGATTATTTGACCATCTTTAATGTTGTGGCTTCCAGTGTGTTAATGGGTAGCATTGTGCAGGCAGAATTTCTTGTGTTAGAGTAATACATTGAGACCTTAATTAAGACTGTGAAGTTAAACAGCTTTTAACAGTACTTTTAATGGACTTACGAAATTAGCCTATAAACCTGGTAACATCATGGTTTAGAAGATATTTTATGGGATTCACCATGTAAATAGTCAGGAATAAATCCCCTACTGCTGCAAACTGAATTTTTGGGATTTCTGATTTACGTTAACTTACAGCATCCTGCTAAAAAGTTGTTAAATGGAGTAATATCCCACAACATTTTGCTCAGTTCTCCTTTTCTCCCGAAGGAACGCTTGGAGTGGTTACGGAAGTTACGATAAAGATTCGCCCAGTCCCTGAATACCAGAAATATGGCTCTGTGGTCTTCCCCAACTTTGAACGAGGGGTGGCCTGCTTAAGGGAAGTGGCAAAGCAGGTAAAGAAAAGCTAGATGTTGACTTTGCTCAAGGACACGGATTCTAGCTGTAGGGGTGTGTTGATGCTTTAGTATTTCTGGCATTTGATAACCAAGAATTTGAGATAGGAAACTCATAAGCATATGTGGTCCATGAAACAGAGTATATGGTCCATAAGGCTTTTGGAAATTATGCAATTGATGATTGATGATTTTGTGAGTTTCCTTGGTATTCTGAGCCAAAATGTGGATAGGCCTTCTAGTGTTTCAGTGGGAGTTATTTGCATATTGCAGCACCAAAAATTTGGCCTTGCATCTCCTTCAACTGAGAACTTTACCCTCAGATGAATTAGGACTGTGTAAAAGGGACTAGTATTTAAAGGAATTAAGTTGCAGCATACAAGTGAAAGGCAGTTGAATTTATGGCTTTGAAGTGGCAAAGGAACAAAAGGAGTGCAGTGGAAGGATATGGCCTGTGTTTAGAAATAATTTCCTGGAGCACAGTGACATGTTCAGGTGAGATGAATATTTCATGGTGAAATTGTGCCTACAGTGCAGTATTTAAATAGAGAATAGTGGTTAGATGGTTTCAGGTAGCAAAACTCATGCATGGGCATCCAAATTCTTTTTCTCCAGGCCATGCTTCCAAACAAATCTTACACTGTTTAGCCTCTTTCTCCACTGACTAACTTTCCTTTGCTCTGTGTAAAAACATATCAAGTGGTAGAATGTACCCTGAATCGGGGAAGTAATTTCAGAAATGTTTTAATTAATGCCAAACTAAATACAGCTTTACATTTTTTTCTCGTGATTGGTCTAAATTAATGGCTTAATGTTCCAAGCCAGATGTTCAAACTGGTATGTGAAGGACATGTATGTGCTAGTCAGCAGCACTTGCCGGTTTTTCTGTCGTGCTTCTACTGCTAGTGCTTGTCCTTCCTGTTAAAGGTACCTAAGCAGACTTTTTTGGATTGTTTAATCATATGGCTGATGAACATTTAAAATCAATCAGTGTCGTTTCCCTGTTCATGGGCTTAGTTAGAAGAGGGGGAAAAGAAGGGCACAATTTTCTACCTTAATGTTTCTCCATTTCTAAGATTCTGTTGCTGCTGCTGCTGCTGTTTCACTGCTTATTTGAGCCTGAACTACTTATTCTTCTCTTCTGTTGCCCCTTGCATCAATCTCAGTAGTAATTACAATGATTGCTCTCTGAAAAGCTGTTTCTTTTATGTAGCAGTCCACTTTAATGTAAGAATAATCAACCTGCAGGTTGTGGGCAGGTTGGTCTCATTTAAAACCGCTCATACAGCCTTCTTTTGTCAACCTGCCTGGTGAGCTATTTTAGTTCTTCATGTTCTTTCTTCCTGTTGTGGGACCAAATATGTATTAATGGTATTATGAAGGGTGAACCTGTGAAATGAAGTGAAAGGGAGTACTCCCATATCCATGTGAATGGATAAAGACTACCCTAAAATTCAGACTCTGTCATATTCCTCTGATCATACATTTCAGTGTGACTGGACATGACCATCAGACATTATACAATGTAGGCATATGCATGAAGCTTGTCTAATTCAATGCAGCTGTTCTTACTGTTTTTCAGATTTCTGCACGGTGCAGAATCTAGATTAGACCCAGGTATAAATGTTAAATGCAGTCTGATGGCAGAGCATTAGTGTACTGGGTCTAGCCAGAGTGGAGTTAACTTTCTTCATAGCAGCCTGTGTGATGTTAGCTTTTGTACTTGTGACCAAAACAGTGTTTATACTCCAGTGTTTTAGCTGTTGCTGAACAGTGTGTACACTGTATCAAGGCATCCTTTATTTCTTACTCTTCCCACCAGCAAATATATTGGAGCAGACGTGAGGCTGGAAGGGAACACAGTTGGGAGAACTGACCCAAACTGACCAAAGGCAGATACTGTATAACATCATGATCATAAATAAAACTGGAGGAGGGATTTTTGCTGAGGGTTGCCATAGCTTGAAAACTGGCTGGGTATTGGTCAGCTGGTGGTAATTGATTGCTTTGGGCATCTTGCTTTTGTGGGGTTTTTTCCCATTTTGCTTAACCAGCTGTCTTCATCTCAACCCACATATTTTCCCACTTTTGCCCTTCTAATTTTTCTCCCCCATCCCACTGAGGAGAGGTAAGTGAGCAGCTCTGTAGTGCTTAGCTGCATGCCAGGGTTAACCCTCAACAATTAGACTTTTCCAAAGGAATTGTATTTCATGTGTATCTCTGATTACATAGCAATGTAAGCTTGATACACTAAACAAGTATAGTATCTTTAGTTCATATGCCAGTTTAGAAAAACACTCAGAAGTTGAAGGTCAAAGTTTTTTGCCTGTTACTATGTTGGCTTGAGGTTAAACTGAAAATTCTTAATGCATTACAGCAAGACCTGAGAGATGTTGCTATTCAAGCGAAAACAAGCTTATAGTCACCACTTTCCAATTATAATGATGGTCATAGGTCTCTGGTATCAAAATGTGCTTTCTTGTTATGCTATTTTAAAGTGAAAATTTGAATGTAATTATTTTCAAAACCAGCTATGTACATAATAATTTTATTCTTTCTCCCTCCTATTCCCCTAACTTTGCCTCCAAGAGATGTGCTCCTGCATCGATTCGCCTTGTCGACAACGCACAGTTTCAGTTTGGTAAGTGGGCAGATGATCATGGAGGAGTATCTGTTTTGAGGGAGTTTTTAGTAGCTTAAGTCTGTCTTGGGTTATAATTCGTTTTCTCAAAACTAGACAAAGAAGGCAGTGAAGTTCAAACTCCAGATAGTGCCATAATGTGTAGTTTCAGAAAACGGAAGCCTGTCTTTGTCTCTGAGGAAACAGTATCAACTAGTTGAGTCAGTAAAGAGCCATGCTCTGCATAATACATGAGATGGGTTTTTTGGCAACATTTTCTGTCTGGACATAGTCTACTGGTGAGTGTGAAATTCTAGAGTCACTCCTCTATTTTGCTGTAAAGGAGTAGAGATTATAGTTTTGAAGTACAATACTTGAAACATTTTCTTCCTAAGAATATTAATGAGAAGTTGGATATGAGGAAAAATCAGAATGCCAGCATCTTACTTTGAAGGTAAACAGGTTGATGCCTTTAGATTTCATGAAAGCATCACAAGTGGTACACAGATTCCTTAGAAGTAGTAGGTTTTTTTAAATATTCTGATGTGACAGTATTTGTTTATGTAGGAGAGAGGCAATGACATACTTGTCCAAGGTGAGCTGTCTGTTTTCAAAAGAAGTTCAGATGTACTAAATACTTTAACTAAGCAAATGCAATAGTTAAGCCGTATGCTTTAACTATTGAAATGATGCTACTAGAAGACTACTGAAGACAAAGATTATGTAAGATTTCAACTAGTTCAAATACCTAAATAGGACAATGTCAGATAAGCAGTACAATCATTTTTTAGTATTTCTTGGGGAAACTTGTCATTTTAAATCTAGTAAATTTGGCAAAAGGTATATTCTGGTTCAAGACGCTTTCATGGTGACCTTAAAGTTCCTCTACCCAAAAGCTAATAGCTTGCAGAACTTGAAGGTCTTGCTGAGACCATGCCATTTTGATTGAACCCCCAAGATGAAAATCGGAAGTGTGACTGATCTTGAAAACCCCTATTTTAATAGCACCTCAGCAAGTCAGAATTTCTGAAACTTCCTTTGGACAGAAGCTTCAGTGATGAATTTGGACTTCAAATGGCATTAATATGGTGATGTTGAGAAAGCTGAACTTCATTTTTCAAACCAGGGAAATGGGGATTTGTAAGACCTGAGGGCCCAGCCAAGCCTTGCTGCTTACTTCACTCAGTCTTCTGTGCTACACCATACACTATTTCACTACTCAGACATTTCTATTAGAAGTCAGATGCATTTTTTTTCTTTTTAATGGAGAAGCACAGTTTGACCAGTTACAGGCTTTAAACATAGTTTCAAGTTTGTTAATACTGATTTTTCTTGTAGTCATTATTAAGTAACTTTTCAGATTGTGATTTAACAAATTCATGTCCTTTTATTATCCGGTGCTTTTTTGTGTGCTTAGGTAAGTGTCCTTGGAGGTGTATTCCTTGCTTTGTATCTGCAGAGAGAGAGTCCCTCTTTATTGAAAAGGAAAGTAGAGTAGTTGGTTGCTGAAGTTCAGATGTTATTCAGGAGGAAATACTTTGTGAAGTATTTTAGAAGGAAGCATCATGTAAATGGTGCATAACTTTTTATGAATTGGGCTCACAGCATGTAAGCCAGATGCCAGGCTGCTAAAGTGAAGCAGTAATGGGAGTTCAGAAGTTGTTTGTGACTGAAAACAATGGAACAAACAGTAAAAGGCTTTCATCAATTAAACCCAGTCCTGAGGCAGAGATGTTAATTTAACAGGCTCCAAGACACCATTTATATAGCCTGGTAATTTTAGTCCCCCGTTTGTCATTAAGGAAGCAATTACTAGCTTTATGTAGAAAACTTCACACAAGTGACATAATTGTTAAGGAAAAAGTTGCTTAACTCCTAACTTGCACCATTGTGGGCTGTTTGTTTCAGTGGTTTTGGCATAACTTTAAAAAAAGGTCACTGATTTTTGCTTAGTTTTGTGGTGTAAAAACTAATGAAGTGCTCTTTAAAAATTTTTATATGTGCCATTGGCTTGTGTAATCTAAACTAGGGCAGCCTTAATTAAATTGTCAAATCTTTGTGCACAGTTGTACAGATGTCTTCAGAAATTTAATGAAACCTTTTCCTAAATCATCTCTTAAATGAGTAGAGAGAATTCTCTTTGATTTTGATACTCAAAGTGCTGCAAGCAATTCTAACAATTTTGACTACCAAGCCATTTTGTATTTGCCCATTGAAGTAGGAATCTTAAGAGCACTGTTTGCCTTAACACACCTTTTTCTGCTTTTTGCAAAGGTCATGCTCTTAAACCACAAGTTGCTTCAATTTTTACGTCATTTTTGGATGGACTGAAAAAATTCTACATCACAAAGGTAATTGGAGGTTTAATACTGTTTCAAGCTTTTCGTGCTGTTCATAAAATTGAAGATTTTTTGCTAAACTGCTACTACTGCAGCTGAGTTTGTGTGTAACTGATACTACCATGTAAGATATGTTGAGGTTCTAGAGGTGGTTTAATTCAAACTGAGATTATCTGTTTGAGGAGTTATTCCATGAGAACTGTTGTCTCTAGTCCTGCCTGTAAATGAGATTAGTGTGCCTTGTTTGACAGTATGCCGTGACAGAAGGCTGAAGCAGTTTATCTGCAGACCAGTGATCATCAGTTACTACTGATGGAGTGGCACTAATGCTGTAGGATATTTTTCACGTTGCAGATTTTGTCCAGGCATGGTCTACTTTGTTACTACAACAAACTAGACTTTTGTGAGAACCTCAAGATATTTGTCTTGATTTGCCCATATAAATTTGGTTTTTGTCTTTTTGGAATTCCTTCCGTTTTAACCTAGAATTATTTGGTGCTAAGATGATACCACCTAGGCTTTTGTATTAAATCATTTGTCCTACTGCTGATTTTTTCTCCAAGTTAGCTAACTAGAGAGCTCCTGCAAATATGAGTGTTCAGCTGTAGAAAAGCACAGCATCATGGATTTGGATAACTGTTAGATAAGAGGAGCTAAACATTCCATTCATATAAGTATGAATAGATAATACATATGAAGCAGTATGATCATGCCAAGTGTCTTCAAAGAGTGGGCTTACTCTTGAAAGACAGTGGCTGGTGTTGATTCTGCTGCTTTTTCTTGGACAAGTTACCACAAGCAGAGGGGAGAGTGGAAGAGATAAATGCCACTGGAACGGAAAAAGCTTTAACAAAATGATTTCTGGTCAGCATGCATACTAAGAATGTGTTGATCTAAATCATAAATTTCTACCCTTCTTAAACTGTGGAAAAAATTACTAAACTTGATTGCAACTTTATATTCATCTCCGTTACATCTGAAACCTGCTTAGTAGTGGTAAGGCACTGAAGGTAATTAATAATAAAAGGTATCTTGAAAATAAGTAAGGCACTTATTTTTTGGACCACTTGCAAAGATATAACTCTTGACTTCTTCCTGAAACAAAGCCATAGAAACATCCTCACTGCATTACTATTAAACCTTTGAAGTTTTCTTCCCATTTCTGCTGGGATATGCTCTCTGCCATGAGTTCAGAAGTTATTTTCTGTCCATAGTCCTTTTCCCAGCATAGAGATTTTCTGTGGCACACTGCTGATACAACTGGTTTTGGAGCAGTGACATTTATGTGGTCATATTCCATACCTGAATAGTGGATAGAACATAAATGTTTCTGTTGCTCAAAGCATTTAAGACCTATTTTTTCTACAGCATAGGTAGACAGCTGTTATGTCTATCCTGCCTTTTAATAGAAAGAAAAAAGTTGACAGGTAATTTCTGTTATTTCAGTTGACTTGTGTCCTCTGAAGGAAAGACTTAAGTGTTTTGAGAGTAAATTTTTGAAAGATGGGGGTTTTTTCCACTCATTTCTCTTTTTTGCAGCAGCACTTACTGACCAGGGCACATACCATGTATTTGAAAAGTAAAAACCTGTTGCTTGTATCCTACCACATAATTATGAATAATGCAAAGTTGTCTCTCTTTGCAGTTTAAAGGATTTGATCCCAACATACTGTGTGTAGCTACCTTGCTCTTTGAGGGTGACAGAGAGAAGGTTCTTCAACATGAAAAGCAAGTCTATGATATTGCTACCAAGTTTGGGTATGTTTTTCAAAAAGCTTTTTCTTTGTGAAGTTGGGAATTAACTATTCAGAAAAAATAGGCCTACTGTATTTTTTTAGTGATTTTGTATGGATATGTTCTCAATTTACTAGTTTGAAATGGCAGCAGTCAATGAGCTGTGGAATGTTCCCTTTGATAAATAGAGCTTGTATTAACTTAGGTAACTTTACTGAAAAACTTCAGCTGTGTATTGCAAGACAATAGTTTACTAAATCTAGAACTGATGTTATTAAAATGGTAACTAGCCCTTCTAATTGCTTGTAGGCATAGAATCAGCTTGTTTTATAATACTAGACTGTATTTTGACTATAGAAGTGGGAGACAAAATCACAAGGGTAATATTAAATTTTTGCAGAATTGATATGAGCATATGAGTACAAGAAGCATGTTTGGTTAAAGGAATGCAGTGACTTTCTGTCCCAGACTGTCTTGTGTCCTTACAAAGGAACAGAGAACACTCATTCAAACAGCAGACTAAGGAGTTTCTTTCCCTCTGGAATGAAAAGAGAAATGCAAAGAGTTAAAAGGTCTGGTCTGAAGTAACTTCTGATTTCTAGTGAAGAGACCTTACTATTTATAACTATTTTAACACAGCTTAGGCATCTAAACTTGCACATATGTTTAATAATCAAAGTTATTTTATAAATCTTCTTGTAAACTGGTGACTTTGCTGGAAAGTTAATTAAATTCTTCTAAATTTCAGTGGCTTGGCAGCAGGAGAAGATAATGGCCAGAGAGGATACATGCTGACATTTGTTATCGCTTACCTTCGGGTAGGTCAGCTTCTGTCTATCTGCTGAAACTTCTGTTAATTAATGTGGCAAAACATAGAGGTGTTTTTTGAAGGTGTTAAAATCAAAGTGCAGGTTGCCTTGAATAGCTCTGACTTCTCCCAGAGGTTCTCTCTTCCATTTCTGACTAGTGACTGTTCATGGAACTTCATCTGCAAAACACCATAAAGACATTAATTTATATTCTTGTTAAGAAAATAGTTTCTCATAAAGAATAGAG
>VWZD01000161.1:634372-668882 GCA_013396695.1 Sakesphorus luctuosus
TTGTAAATGTTTTGTGTCAAGCATTCTGTAATATTTCTACTTAGGTTAGCTGACTGTAATAAATTTAGGACTTGAAATTGCCCTGTTTAGGAAGCTGGACCCAGCTGCACTTGTGTGGGATAAGCTGCATTCAAACAGAGAAGTCTGCAGTGAAGATAAAAGAAATTTTAAAGTACATTTTTAAAAGGTTTTTTCTTTCTCCAGTAATTTAGGGAAATGAAAACTGGAAAGGTAACTTTTGCCCAAGATCAAGATCTTTTTCCTAAGCTTATTTTATCTGTTAGCTACACTTGAGAAACATTGAACCGCAGTAGAGTTTAATATACAAAATAATTTTGGATGCTTCTGTCCATTTGATAAGCCAGAAATCTCGTAAACAGGATCTAAAGTGATTTGCATCAGAGCTTTACAGCATTCAGTGCGAAGTCTGATGGCTTAAACTGGCAAGCCTGTATCTGTGCTGTTGAATTTAGTGTCAGTGGTAAATTCCAGCCCATCTGAAAATGGGCAAAGTACTTAAATAAGGGGAAGAACTTTGAAGGCAATTTGAAAGCAAAAGTGCTCTTCCTTTTACATTAGCTTTATAGATTTTGAAGCTAACCTCTGCTTAGTCCCCAATTTGTTTTGCCTCTCCCTCATTTCAGAAGAGAATTAATTTTTATCTAAGAATTTAAGAAAATATTTAAAATTGTCCTCACTGAAGCAAATGCTTCAAAAACCTTTTTCTACTTTGACTCAGAAGAACCATGTAACTTTCCATAAATGGATTAACTTGTTCTTCACAGGTAGCAGATAATTGAATAAAATATTTAGCTGACTTGCTTATTGATTAAATTTCTCTTGTATTCTGTTAATTTTAAAGTAGTTCTAAATCTGTGTAAAATGTCTTAATCTGAATTGTACAGTATAGCACTACAGACCTTTGTGCGAGAACGTATTTCTGAAGAAATGGTCATTTGAATAAGAGCTAGTTATTCTAGCACTTTGGTTGCACCTGGGTCTGTTCTAGAAGAGTCTTTCTAAAAAGCAGAACAAATATGGCTTATTACAAGGTTTAATAGCTCATTACCATATTAGAGTCATAGTGTTTCAAGCTGACAGACAAGTGCACAGATGAATATTCTCCAGTTTTGGCCTTGCAGCATAACAAAGGTAGTGTGTAGTAGAGTTTACAGGACCTCTGAGTTCTCAAGCTTTCTGCTGTATTTGTCAACTACTTGGCCAAATATTTGAGGCTAAGAAAGTAAGTAAAGACATACTGAGCTAGGTAACCTCGTTTTTTCTTTTTTTTCTTTTTTTTGGGGTGTGTGTGTGTGTGTTGTTTTTTTGTTTGTTTGTTTTGTTGTTATTGAACACTTTTGACACTTCTTCCTTATGGAAAAAATTTTTAGGTACTCTGGTTCAGAGTAAACTTGCTATTCAGGAGAAGTGCAGAAAAATCAATACCAGGGGTTTTGATGAGGAGCATTCTTAGAACAAAGTCTAAGCTAGTTTACTCTGATTTTAGAAGGTAGTCTTATGTTGTATTAGATTATGCTTTTTAAAAAGATTACTGAAATTTTTTTCTTAGAAGTTGTATAAAATCATATACTAAAATTTTATATTTTAATCCGTTTCCTTTTACAGGGTTTTGGACCTTTGTAGAAATGTAAAGGAAAGGATAGTAAGAGAATGCAAAGAAAAGGGTGTTCAGTTTGCTCCTCTTTCCACCTGTAGGTAAGTCATGCAACAATCTCAGTAATTTTTCTTGATTAGTAATAGAACTAAGGAAGAGGTCATTGAACTTGCTAGCTAGCAGGTGAAGTACATCCAGTAATGAAATTGCAAATACCAATAATCTTGACCTTCCTCTTGAAACTGCAAGTGGATTACATGTAAGAGTGGGGAATTCAAGGGATTAGTAGCACTTGATTAGTCTTTAAACTCTTGCTTATATGTACACGAGACAAGTGTAATGGCTAAAGAAATTCAACTTTCAAAGTCATAGCATTGAGTTGCTCATGAATTATGAACAAAAAGGATAAAAAGATTAAGAAAAAAAGATGCTACCTTTTTGAATAATATAAGTAACCTTATGAATTGTGTAGTGTCACATAGTGGTTGGCTTAATATCGTAAAGTTTTGTTTGTAATGCAGTTCTCTTCAACAGGGTGACACAGACTTATGATGCAGGTGCATGTGTCTACTTCTACTTTGCCTTTAACTACAGAGGGATTAGTGATCCTATTCACGTCTATGAGCAAATTGAGGTAATGTATAAAAGAACAATAGTTATAGGGGGGAAGCTGATGTCCTGTAATATATGCTGAACCCATTGGCCAAGCTAACTGAATTTTGTAGGAAAGTTCTCAAAAGACTGTTCTTAAAGCTTTGATGGTTAGCAGCTAGGAAAAGAAGTACATGCTAATAGTACATCAAGTAGGGAAAAGACTACCAGGTGACTATTTTAAACATCATAGATGAATGCTTCTGACTGACTGAAGTATAGGAAAGCTTGATCTGGAGTTTCTTGGATGACAGAAACTTAAAACCTTAAAACCCAAATCCATGGGAAAGTAGTCCTCCTTAGTTCCATTATTTACAAAGCTACTTCTTTTGCTGAATAATGAGTCTGTAAAATGTATGGTAAAACTGTCAAGGTCATACTTGATTAATAGTGCTACATGTAGAAAATAATTAATGTGAGTGTCTCATGCTATTTGTGCTAGGCCCAGATAAGAGTTGGTCTAAGTCTGATGTGTTAGACCAATTGTAAGCTGCTTCAACATTTACCAAAATGCTCTGGAATAACTCTGCTTTAACACTTTGGCTGATGAAACACTATGCTTACCTAGTTAGGGGAAACTAATGTTCTTGTTGGACTATTGTAGTTTTAGCAAGGGGAAAGCGATGCAGAACATTCTGTTTGGGAGTAATATGTTTGTTGTAAGTGATGCTACTTGAGATGTCGTGGCTTTGATAATGTTTATTTAGAAAATTCTTACTTGAACTGTAATGTTTACCTTATTGTGTCCCCTAATTACTTCTGTACATTTGTGTGTATGAGTGCAATAGCAAGCATGTCACAAAATGCAAAAATCTTGTGCATCTGCTGTTGAATAAATACTGTATCTTTCAAATTTAGAGGGCTGCTAGAGAAGAAATACTTGCCAATGGAGGAAGTCTTTCACATCACCATGGAGGTAATGTTCTCAGTCTAATATTAGTCACTTTGATACTGCTAAATGCATAAATACATAAAATATTTTGTAGTAGAACTTTGAAAAATATTTCACAGGCATTAACTGAAATTCCTGGGGGACGGTCAAGGGGGAAGGAGATCTCCTGGGATTCCTTCTAGAAACTTCACTCTTTTGCCAGTTTGATAAATTTGTCTTAAGCAACTTTGACTGATCTTTGTGCAGATACATATTCAGACCTCGAATGGGAGTTTCACAGTTTCAAGACAGTTTAGTGTCCCTTGTGGCTGGGTGAATGCTGTTAGCCCAAATTCCAGAGCACTTAGGCAAAGTATCTGCATAAAAGAGCTAGTGACTTTAAACTGAGCTGTGTTACAATATAGCATTTGTTGCACAGCTGATGCTATGTAAGTGTTGCTGTTACTGGCTTGCTATCTGATAAGTTCTAGTTACTCGATTTCCTCTCTTGGAGTTTGGGAATTACTGTGTTGCTATGCAGCTTCACAAGGTATTTTGTGCTTTAATATTATGAACCAATGTCATGTATAAGTGATCCTTCATATACTTGATACTTTCCATATGCTTTTCCCATATACTTGGATAGCGATTGCCTGTGTCCTATGTAATGCTGTAACCTTGGATGTCAGGAAGACTTGTGAAGTCAGTTTGATTTGTGCCATTAGCTTCTTGAAACTGGTTAACTTAATATGTTTCTTCTCTGCTCTCTTGGAGCATTGCTTGGCCTCAGATACAAAAGCAAAGAAGAAGTGTAACAGTTTAAAACTAGACAGAATTTTGTAATTCTAAAAGCTGTGTGGGGGAAAGGAACTGAAGGACAGAAGCTGTGCTTTAAAATGTGGGTGACTTCCTAGATTTGAAAGTTTAAGGTGAAGCTGTTTTCAGGCATCTTGCTTTGTGATAGAAACTGAAATAGACACTGCTTTAGCAATGTCAGGATATTGAAGGATGTGTAAGTGATAAAATGAATGAAAACGGTTTCAGTATTTTTTGTTTGATGTGCTCTTATTGTTCTCTGATTAAATCTTTAATATGGTGGTGTAGTGGGCCTGTCAATTCTCACACATGTGATGTGGAATTACCATTTGATGTACTGTTGTGCTCTCCCTGCTGTGGCAGCTGTATTTTACTATGACTAGCATTTCATCCATTAACTCACATGCAGCTGGAGCTTGTCACACACTTGGATGTATTTGCACTCACCAAATAAAATCTTTCTTACAGCATGTATTGAACAAGGAAAAAAAAATACTATATAGCATTTTCAAACCCTTGCATACTTGAACTTTGTAACTTCACACCTATGGAAAACTGGTTTTCTGTTCGACTTCTTATGCTCTTGTTGCATGCATGACTGCCTCTGATACTGATAAATATTTTCCACGTTGAGTAGTTTTGTCTGGCAGTCCATTGTGTACAATATTCAAGATTAATTTTTTCCAGTGCTTAGTAGATGTGCTGCTGAGAATTAGCCTAACAGTATCACTTCTATTTACTGACCTTCAGGCCTTGTCACTCTCAGCACTAAGACTAGTCTATTGTGTGGGGTAAAAAAAAACTAGTGCAATTTCTTTTGGTATTTGTCTTGTAATTGTGATTAATAACAGTTGTTTTCACTATCTGGAAACAGACAGGCTGGTTTGTCTGCCTACAATCACACTGTGATAAATGGAGCTATTTTAGCTCTCAGTTTGTGTATCAAAGAAAACAGATGTAGTCTGGGACTTGAGGCTATAGGAAATACAAAGCCTGCTTAAGTCAATTTTCATATACTCCTTGAGTGAAGAAGGGGTCATATATGACAGTCTGAGTTGTGTAAGGCTACGAATTACTGCACATCTGAGCAAGGACCAACTGCAGGTGGACACATAGCTGCAAGGCACAGTGAGAACTGAAACCATGACACTTTTAACTTCATGAAGAGTAGCTTCAGAAGGACTTCACTTTAGAACTATCTTCCTTTGCCCCCACCTCCCACTTATGGTTTTCACCTTGCCTTGACTATGTCCTACACTTGGAAAGAGGTAGTGCGTGTCTTTGAGCACAACTTTGATCCTCCTGCATTTCTGACCCCTGAGCATATTGAGGTTTGAGTGAAATGAAAGTAAGGGTTGCTAGAGTGCCACAGTTAGTGTTTAGAAACACAGCATTTAAGAAGCACCATTAGGAATGACAATTTCTTGTCGATACAAGTTTAAGTTTAGATAAATAAATACTCCTATCATTTATGACAAGGGCTAAAAACACCCATATGATGTGTCACACCTTTCATTCTTGAATTTGTTTGATAAAACATGCCTTATTTTGTATACATGAAATAACATGTGCTGAGTAGGTATGACTGGTATATAAATACAATTATAACCCCTTTGGGGTACAGCACCAGAAGGGAGATGGTTGCATTTGGACTGATCCCTTTCACGTTACCAAGCTAAGGACCCATGTAAAGCTAAAAAACAGTGTAAAAATTAATGATACCTTGTTTCGCTTTCAGGGACTGTTTTAACTAAAACTGGTTACTTAAGGAAACAATTATGAGATTGTGGGGTTGAGGAAAATAGCCCCATTTAGCCACTTAACCAAATGGAACTAATTTTCTTCTACTTTCTAGACAGATTGACTAGAGTAAAGGTTAACCACATAGCCCATGCTGCACAGGTTTAGCTATAGTATCAATGGCACTTTGTATAGGGAAAAAAAATAAAGGACAAAACCCTCACTACTATAAAACCCCCAACCAAACCCAAAAACATCCCCCCCCCCAAAAACAAACACCAAAAAAACCCCTGAAAACAAAACAAAGGAAAACCAAACAACTCTATACCTTATTTGCATTCAATTGCATGTTTGACATTGCAGTTCTTTGGCATCAGTAAGACGCTGTGGCTTAAGTTGTACATTGCAGTAATTAACTCACACAAACTACAAAATCTGAAAGTATAAAATTCCCATATGGGGGTAGCTGACCACGTTCTTTTTCTACCCAGGAAAAGTATCTTCTATTCTTAGGTTAAACTGGAGACTGAGCATACTAGAGTTTGCTTTACTCATTAGAATAAGTTGAAACTGTGACATTTGTCAGACATGAAGTAACCTTTTGTGAAATACTAAAATAACACAGTTGTATTTTCCTCCTTGGTCTGTTAAAATTCTTAATAGAACAGTCATCTTCAGTGCCTTTAAAAAAAAAATAAACCAAAGGCTTTGTGATTCCTCAACACAAAGCTTGAAAGTACTTAAGGTGGTAAGATACCGAGTGAAAATGTGCAAGATGTTATGCAGTAGACTTGACATACACAGGTCCAATATACTCCAGTGCTGCAATGCATTAGATTAGTGCACTGACTGTTGTCAGTATTACAGAACTCTCCCTGGAAGAGTAGTAACATGTAAAGCAATTTCTAAGAGCAGAGAGCTGTTTTCTGTAGAGACACCCAGGTTCAGGAAGAGCAGGCAACAGCTGGAAGAGCCCCATCCTCCTTAGGACTTGTCACTGCTGTTCCCTTTGCAAAGCTGTTGTTATGCAGGAAGTAGCTCTTCAAATTGAAAGGACTGGAGCAGAAGTTTAGAACCAAGTGCAGTGCCACTGGAGCCTGTTTCCACTGGTACCACACAATGATATAAATCTACACTTTGCATGGGTGTAGAGTAATTCCTGGACTCAATCAGCTACATGAAAACTTTCCTGTACAAGATTGTTCATGTGTGCCTTAGGACTTCATATTCCAAAACTGAGAAAACCAGTTGCTGCCTGCTGTTTGCTAGTTCCATTTTTAGCAGCCAGACTTTTTATAGCCATCCAGATACCTTTTTGAAGATGATCAAGTGAAAAGTGCAATGGAAGCATGAACAGCTTTTCCAATGAAACCAGCTAAGGGCTGGACCAGCATGTATCAGAGCTGGGAAAAAGTTACTGAGCCAGTTCGCGTGTTTCTCTTTCATATATGGACTAAAATGATAGATAAAAATTTTAAAATAAAATTGGTTTTGGCCTGTCTAGAGTTGGAATTGAACAAGCTTCTTGGCTTTCTGATCTGAAGTACCTTGTGTGAAGTGGGCTCTCTGCCATGCTGGAGGGGTTGTACTTTATGTAATAGGCTGGGTTTAGATTGGAGGTTTCTGGCTTCCTAGCAGTGAATGTTTTAAGGCATTATTATTAGGAACAGGCCACTTACCACTTGTAAAACTTTAAAACTAATTCTGTTGTACCTCATATTGGATAATTAAAATCAAAACATCGCAGAATGGATAAGGTTGGAAGGAGCCACAGTGGATCATCTGTTCCAATCTCCCTGCTCAAGCAGGGTCATCCCAGAGCACGTGGCACAGGATTGCATCCAGGAAGTTCTTGAATATCTCCAGTGAGGGAGGTTGTATAATATCTCTGGGCCACCTGTTCCTGTGCTCGATCACCTGCACAGTGAAGAAGTTCTTCCTCATATTCATGTGGAACTTCCTGTGTGTCTGTTTCTGTGCCATTGCCTCTTGCCCTGTTGCTTACCACTGAGGAGAGCCTGGTTCCATCCTCTCAACACACTCTTCAGGTGCAAGATTAAGTGTCTTCAGAGGAGGAAGATGCGAGAAAGGAGGGCTGTGTTTGTTTCCAGTTTGGGCACAAGGATTGTGCATGTAGTACAGTGTGTGTAGCTGAGTTGTTAAGTAGTAACTTTCTAAGCTACTGCAAATTGACTGTACAATGTTATGCTGATTTGAGAGTCTTATTAATATTTATGGTGTAGCATATAGAATCAAGTGATTTTGATCTAATTTTTTAATTGAGAAAAGTATCCTGTGCCAAAAGTGTGTGAGGAGTAGATTCGTGTTTCTGTGCACTGTCTCATATCAGTTCTAGATAAATGGCATCATGTAAGGCTGAAACTGAAAGATCTACTTTCTAGACAAGAAACGAAGTTGGTTTTCTCTAGTCTGTGGTAAGATCAGGCTTAACTGAGACCTTATTGTTAGGGAAGTTAAGGCTTCCTTGGTTCAAAGCTGTTCTTTAGCCAGTCTGAGTGGAGGTGAGCAACTTTGTCACTTGGAATTATTTTTATGTCCACATATTTTACATCTTTTACGGCATTTTCTTCCTCCTTTTCCCTTCTCATCCTTGAAGCTAATTGGATTGTCCTGTGGAGGAGGAGGAACAGAATATTTATAGTGCAGCCCTAACCTGAAATGAAACAATACATAATTGACTTTTCTAAGTGCTACTCTCATCTGCACAGAGCCTTTCCCTCACTTGGTCTATTTTCCATTTTACCTGATGGACTAGCTTAGAATTCTGAGCTTCAATGCTTTTTAACTCTAATATGAAAACTCGAGTAGTTGAAAAATCCATGTATATCTTGCTGACATGAAGAGTAAGAGCAGGGGACCAACTTTGCTGCTATTGAGGGGTTAAAATCTTTTTGTTGATCATGTTTGTGAAGGACTGCTGGTAACTATAGTGCAGCTTTTTTTCTTTCCAGTTCACTAATCAAATGTATGTTAGATTTATTATCTCAAAAGTATAAACCATAGAAAATTTGACAAGATAGATGTGTAAATTATCACTTTGACAGAACTAATGATGCACTCCAAGCACCTTCTGTTTTCCAGCACTTGGTGAGCACCTTCATTAAATATGCAACGACTGTTTGGTGCTGCTCAGACAGTAGTTCAGTTCCTTGTGGAATTACATTATTACTGGAGGTGTAAAAGAGGCAGGCATGCTAGCTGTTGGGCATCCTGCTGTGATTCTAATGTGCTCCATCTTGTTGGAGCAGTTGTTTGCAGTCTTTTCAGGACAATTACATCCATAACCACAGAACACGATCACTGAAACTGTATTACAGATAACGGTTGAGAATAGTAATGACTGTTCTTCAGCTGCTTATCTAAGAGCCAGTGTGAGTGACTTAAGGTGATGGTCAAGCCACATCCATGACTGGGGTTTTTTTTTGTAGAAGTAGCATTGAAGTTTTCTCAAGTAAAATTCAACCACATCAGCTTGCTCAGATAGTCCCATTGTAGTGATAGTATATTTACAGATGGGGAGTTTTTCTTGAGCTAGGCTGCAAAATAGAGCCACAGTTCTTACCATGTAACAAATTTTTTTGTCCTTCAGTTGTGGTCTTTGCTCTTGGCATACATGCTGTTAATAGTTGTTTTCTAGCAAACTGCAAATTTCATTCTGTCTCACATTATTTGCTTTTTCTGTTGGCATTGTGACTGGCTCATATTCCTTAAGGTATAAACAAATATACTCTGTTCTCCAGAGGTGTCCCTGTAATTTATTATTCTGATGACAGTTTGATGGTTACCCTGAAAATGGAGCACAAAAGATGGCTTAAATTTAGCTTCAGATGCTCTTAAAGCCTCTGTCTCTCAAACCTTTGCTATTCTGTTTTATACTGACAAATGGATTGTGTTTCAGGCTGACAAGTTAAATGCTAGAGTGTGTTTAATGAAAAAATGTCCTTAGTTTTGAATGATTTGTTAATCAGCATTGACAATTTGGTTAATTAGCATGTGAACACTCAGCTATTTAACACGACTATTGTGAGAATTCAATGAAATGAGCTCTTAAAATACTGTTTCAGCTTTGTTCTGTAATTGGTATATGTTGTGAATATCTGTTTTTACATGGAAAACAAAACTCTCGTGTAATGGTATTGAGCAATTGCCAG
Organism: Sakesphorus luctuosus; assembly: GCA_013396695.1. Taxonomy (NCBI): domain Eukaryota; kingdom Metazoa; phylum Chordata; class Aves; order Passeriformes; family Thamnophilidae; genus Sakesphorus; species Sakesphorus luctuosus. The sequence continues at coordinate 644,238 of VWZD01000161.1, forward strand.
CCAGCACAGTTGGTTTTGAATAAAGTATCAAGCCTTGTTCATAGGAAACAATTTTTTGCTATTTAAACCAATACTGGTTTAATCTTGATCACTGAGTTATGTTTTCAGTTTAAAAAGATCAGGAAATGTAGGGTTCTGCTTTTTAGTAATCTCTTCTACAGCTTTGTACTTAAAAATAGTTTGTGGCTTTTTAAAACTTATTACTGATTCCCTCTCTCAGTAGAACATGTGATTTCAGCCTAAGCTTCATCTGAATTTCATAGTTTCTAAAGAAAGTAGACAGTGTGGAACACAGTCTTCCTCTGGGAGTATGCTGAGCTTAATGAGCTTGATAGTCTGGTGGGCTCAATAAATCAAATAAAGCAAAACATTTCTCATTTTTGAATAAAAGCATTTATCACACAGTGTTTATTCATTCATGTTCACAAGATTGATTGGCTTCCAGAATCCTGCCATATATTGAAACACTTTGTTTTTGTTTTTCTAGTAGGCAAATTGCGGAAGCGCTGGATGAAGGAGAGCATCTCTGATGTTGGCTTGGGAATGCTGAGATCTGTTAAAGAATACGTGGACCCCAATAATATCTTTGGAAACAAAAATCTTTTATAAAGCCCTGCACAAATGATGTACTAAAAATTAAAAATTACTGTTGAAATTCCTCCACTTTCATTGTACTGATATCCCAGTAATCAAATATAACATAGATTAAACTTTAAAAACTAGTAACTTACATTGATTTTTTGCTACTCTCTTCCCCTTCCCCTCAATAAAGTGTAAACATCACTGTTAATGTTTATGGACTTTTACTTACAATGCTCTCAAACAACCCATGGGGCACAAAGTACCAACCAGGAAATGCAAATTTGTTTTTCCAAGTTCGGTTAGACAACACAGCTGACAGTATTTTCCGTGCTGGATACTGCCAGATGTTTCTTCCTAAAGCATCCCCAGCAAGGAGGACAAAGACTGACAACAGTGTTTTCTACAGAAGCAGCTGCTCAACCCAGCGTCTTGCTAAAGGAAAGCTGCTGATACACAGATGAGAGAACACCGAGGAGTACCTCACTGTACTGAGAGATTAAGTATGTAATAGACCTGTAACCAGCAAATACTTTTAGTACAAATGTAGGCTTTGATCAAAAGAGACAGTGTAAGTCGAATTACTAAAAACTCAGTAGTCTCTCACCATAGAACTACTTGAAAATTATACACAATTGAACTGTTGTATTTGAATTGCTGGGATAATCTTAAATTAATTGTAGGTCAGTCACTAAGTTTTGTACAATGGACATTTCTCACTGTATGTTGAAAACAGGTTTGTAACAAAATTTTGCATTCATCTGTACTTCAGTCCTAGTGTGTATGGTTTTTGTTCCTGTTTTGTTTGTTTTGCACAGATGCAAAATACCTTTATCAGTTTAAAAAAAGTTTTGGCTATTCAAATGAAACTGCCCAGCACTGTCTTTTAGAACAGTCTCAACAGTTTAATAAAACACTTAAGTGGACAACTTACTGTTATCCTGGAAGTGAGATTTCCCATTTAATTTTTGTACTGTTTCCTATTGCCTTTATGAATCATTTATTTACTTCACGAGTAGCCACAATTTTAATTGTCCATTGAACTTTATGAAAATTAAATATTTTCTTGATCAGTATCATGTGAGAGTAAGCATTTTTACATTGAAACTTGAATATTAATCAGTAAAATAAACTAAAAGTATTTGTCAGTACTCATGATCCATTTTTAAGGTGGGTTCTTTCTTAAAGCAGATTATCCAACTTTTTGATAATTAATGTAAATGCATAGGATAGAGAAAATACAGGCTATCCTTTGAGGACGCTGTTTCTCTAGCCAACTGCTTCACAGCTCTGTAGTGTCAGTTTGGACACCTTTTGTATTGGTAGTGCCCTTAGTGAGGAGAAAAAGAGAAATTGCATTTTTGTTTTTAAACTATTTTAGAATATTGTCTAATTAGCTCTCAGTTTTGGTAATATACCAAAAAGAGTATAAAGTGCTTGAAAAAATACTGCATATCAGACAACTCTGAACTTGTTTAAAGATTAATTTCAATATTAAAATTATTGAAAAACATTAACACTCAAAACATCACTTTAAAATGCATGCTGTCAAACTACTTAAAGAAAACTTTTTTATGATCTGCAGGTCGTAAGACAGAATGTTCATATGATACTTGCAATGCAGCTAGATTTATTTTGAATGATCTTTGTTCCACAACATTTCAGTATAAAAATCTATTATTTTTTTTTACCCCTCAGAGTTCATATTTTAGCAGTAACCAAAACAATAGATGTAGTCTGTTTTAGGAAATAGCCTTCACACCTTGGTTAAGTGTTCCTTAAGTTCACGGTGGTGTCTCAGCAAAGCCAATCCGCACGTTTTTGTGCAGGGCACTCCCTCAGCTCCCCTGCTGCACAGTGGTGACCACATGGCCACAGCTCGTCTTGCTGATGACTTGTATCACTCTTAAGTGGAGACTTTTCCAGAAGTTGATACATACGAAGGGTGTTTATGTGCCTCAATGAAAGTTTATGTCTAACTATGAAGAATTAATTTTGAAGGAAAGCATGTGAAGCTTCTTTGCAGAATGATAGCACAAAGAGAACTAGAAGTAATCATAACAGTAATGCTGGTCTCTTAAGTTTTTGACTGAAGTGCAACACAGCTCTACAACATCCTTCCTATTTTTTGATTTTCTGACTGTGGTTTCCTCATTCCTTTTTTGTATTGAAAGGACACGGGTAAAAACTCCTTACAGTCTCTAACCTTTAAATAGCCACTGACTTCTGAAGTGATTTAAAATGCAGTAAAGATTTTTATTGTATGTCAGTTGTCATGGGAAGGTGAAATAACAGGCTATAAGGGTCCCAAAGCACTGTCACTGGATAGCTCTGAGGAAAAGATTAACTACAAATGTAATGGATATATTTGTCATCCTCTTGCTCTCTTCCTAAGTATTTTTCTGTCTTACGAACCAGTCAGAGCTTACTGAAACTTCAGCTGAAACATCTATTACTGTCTTTAATTTCACATTTAAATTCCTAACAAGAATAGAAAAAAATGTAATGCAAGTTCAGAAGACCTATGCACACACAGATCATTCACCATTTAAAAGAAATCTTACTTTCTCTGATCCTATAGTCTTCCACCACTCTTCCTTCTGTATGCTCTACTTTCTTTCTACAGACTTCACTTCCTGTGGCTGCAGCCTGTTCCAAGGAGTTTGACCCATGCAGATCAGAAGTGCCGATGCCTAACACATGACTTTGCATTCACTTGACTATTTTGGCCATATATAAGTTACGAGCAGTTTTAATTAAGCTTGTAATTACTTCCAATTACATAGGTTCTGCTTCCTTTGAAGGAGGAAACGTGCAGAGTGACTATGGCTTGACGGTAAAATACGTTTACATTAGAGAGACCTTTATAAAAGTTTTGAGGGAAAAGAAGCAAATCTGTTAGGACTTGATCCAGGATCTAAGTCTTGCAGTCAAAAGAAAAACATGTTGTGATGTGACTTTCAGTATATTGGTTAAGTTAGAGATGTCATCTTTGCCTTACAGCTGTGACCAGAGGCCAGGCCAAACAGTTCTTCTGTAGCAATGTTAATTAACTGAAACCAATTTCAAAGGCAGGGATACATTAGCACTGAAATTCAGAAAACACAAATTGCTTCTCAGTCTTGGAAATGTATGTTTATCAAGGTCGTAATTTAATTTTCTGCAAATAAAGCCAAACAGTGTTTGTCATTTTAGTGTGAGATTAACTGTAAAACTTCAGTTGTAATGTTAAGAGATTACAGAATCTTATATTATTAATAAAAAGAAAATTGGCCTAAACAAGTGTGTGTTTTTTTGTGATGACACTAAACAAATATACTCTACTAACTTGTCATTTTAATTTGATGGTGAACTCTCACCTAAGGAAAACTATTAGGAAAGCTTTGGCACTTGCAGAGAGAGAAGAGATTCAATTTGTAAAGGTATGCTAATAGGAGCTCTACTTTTGTTCTATCTGCAAAACAGGAAAATGAGAGAATTTCAGTGAAGGAAGGGAAAAAAAGCACCTAACACCAAGGCCACTTCATTCACAAATTTCATGTCCGCAGTGCACCATTTGGGCATCAGGGTGACCACATTCAACTGCTTCTGGAAAGTTCTCTCACTATAATACAGGAGCATACCTTGTCTTAGTCACCTTGCCTATATTTCAAAGACATGTTGGATTAAACTAAAGCAAGAAGCATATAATTTCCTGCTTCTGTGCTCATGTCTCACAAAACCTCCATGTTACAGCTCCTGCAATCTGCTTGAAAATTCTGTGTGCACTAATGCAGCATGTGTGAGAAGTGTTTCTCAGTTATCTGCATCATTGCTATAAAGTCTTTGTGCTTTTTAAGATAAAATGGCTGAAATCACACTGCCTGCAAAAGCTGTTGCATATTCTTATGTTAACACTGTTATTCAGTCTTACCATACATTGCACAAAAACTGCAGAAGTCATGGTATGGCAGGGACAGAACTAATGACGTGGTTCACCTTCTAGGACTATGACAATTTCTCAATATGACCCAAATTTTTTGTGTCCTTGCTAACAGGAAAGAGAAAACTACCTGACAGCCAGGTAGTTTATTTGTGTTTCCCTTCTGTTAACAGCATTAAAATGTAGTATTTTTACTTAGGTCCAGTAAGTCTCAATTTGAAGATCTTAGATGATGATATACTTGTCTCAAGATGACAGCCAGACCCCATCAGTGTTCTCTTTGTTTGAAATACATAAATTTTATAAAAAGTTGGATCTGAACTTGCAGCTGTGTAAATACTATAGGCTCAATGTTTATGGTCTTAAAGTCCCAGCGCTGACTTTGAATTCATATTACCTTTACCATAAATTGATGTCTTTCTTTAGGCTCTCTATGGAGACCAGAATTGGCAGGTGGGTACGTTTTTCATGTTCAACTTTAAGGTCTGCTCTGCTCAAAGGGCAGAGGTGGTATTGTTCAAAGATATTTGTCTTGCTGTCTCTGAAAAATACTAGTGCTGTGAGTTTTAAAATAGTTTTCGAAATAAGAATATTCCGTTCTAAAAATATGAGAGCTATGGCATTTTAAATCATACTGTTAGTTGCAGTTTTTACCCATGCAAGTTGCAATAGTATGTACCTTTACTGAAATGCAATGAAATGTTTCACTTATGAATTTGTTTTTGCACTTTGGAAAAAAATGAAGCATTGATTTTTTTAATGGGAAACTTTATAGATGTTTCATTTTGATTCAGAATAAAACTAAATTTATTTCAATTGACTGTTCATAAATTCCAGTATAACATTCCTCTCTGAGTAGCAATCTGCTTGTTTCTACCTTTGTGGTAGTATGTAGTAGTGCCTCACCCCTGTATGGGGACATAGCAGCTTTTACAGTAATCTGTTTGTTGTAGTACTACAAAGTATCATAGCAGTCTTCTAAAGGGTAAAACAGAAGTGTTGATCACAGCAACAGAGTTGTGTGTGTGCAAAAAGATGACAGACAAAACTTGATAGTGTGACTGTAATCATGTTAAGTCAATGCTTCTAGAATGTCAGATCAAATTAGGAAATAGATGGAAAATGGTTTTGTTTAAAAATAATACTTTAAAACTATATTTTTAAATTATGAAGAATGTGAAATGATTGTCCCGACTGCTGTTCAATATCATGTGTCTTGTCTGAGAGTGGCTGCTTTCCCACGGTACTTCTACATAGCAGAATGTAAAATGGATGGTCTCAAGCCAGGGCTGTGATAAAGCTACCCCCTTTCAGGAGCTGGAAGGGCTTGGCTCTATTCCCATGAGTGACATGGACACTCTGAGCATGTGGATATCCAGCACTGCCATTGCATCAGTCAGTGCTGGCTCAGCAACACATTATTCAAAGCAGTTTAAAGACAAGGAATATTGCTGATGTTGTGTACACAAATGAAGTTTGGCAAATACCGAAAACATAAAAGGATAATTTGATAAGTTCAGTTCTTGACTAGACTCAACCCTGAGGATATGGGAGTAATGAGAAGGTACCCCAGCCGCTGACCTTTCTCCCGCCCAGCCCGTGGCAGCAGCCGGCAGTGTTTCCTGTCTCGCCCTGTTCCTGCTGCTGCAGAGCAGGAAATCCTGACTGCCCAGAGGCGAGGGTTAAAAGCTCTTCTGAAACATGAAGTGACACACATGCTCACCTAGCAAATATATAGCAGCTGCATAAATACACGTAAAGATGAGGCCATAAAAGCTGGTCATTAAGGAAAGTAAATCTGGCTAATGTTAGAAAGCAAGATGTGGGTGAGCTAAAGGCAATACTTTGATAAGTGGGTAAGCCACAAGGCAAACCGGCCTTCTTAGCACTGTTCTTAGCACTTCTGAAAGTACAAGGCAACACTTTTTTTCCAGTTAGTTTGGTTTTTTTTTTAATCAAGATTTTTGTTATAAGTGAAGAGTTTGTCTTTCTCTGTGCTTGTAACTGTGTTAAACCTAAATTCTAAGCTGTGCTCAGCTTTGCATGTAAGTGTATTCTAGCACACTGACATGAGGAATAGAAGCCACTGGCTTACTTCTTGCTTGAGATGGTATCAAAGCTCAGTTTATATATGCAGAGGTGCCTCAAATGGATGGTAGCCTGCTCCTTAAAAGGTGAGATCCCTTAAAACATAGCATTAAAAACAGTCTGCAGCAAACAAGAATAAGCTGTGAAAAGGGGTTGATGAGAGAAAAGATGTTGGAAGAAGATGTTGCTCTAGCTTTACAAGCATGGAGTCTGTCCATGTTGTTATGCAGCATTTGGCTGAGGAAGCAGGGTTTACTGTTTTAGATGGAGGAGATGAGTGACAGCTGCCCAAGGGGCAGGGGAGAAAGGCTTTCAAGAAGGCTCATACTCCAGTGCAGAGGTTAGCATTGCAACGTAGAACACAGAGGCTGTCCCTCTGCAAAGCTTCAGCAGGCAGCACAGCCCATCAGCACACTTAATAAAAACTTCTTTGTACAACTTCACCTGTCTGCTGCATGACTTACTGCTAATGAAATCATGACCAGGAAGCAAAGAGAATTGCTAACGGGAAAAACAGAGCAAGGACAGTGTAAGCCAGTGTCTTGTGTGTATGGCTAAATTACAATGAAATGAACATCTGGCAGCAGCTGCCAGGCAGAAGGGACCTGGTTGCTGTAGAGAAATGATAACTTTCAGACGGTAACAAATCTGCTGCCTTGGTTACAATTTAGTACTTTTTTAAGGCCGATGAGAGGAAATCACTATCTCTTCATTTGTAGAGCTGTGACTGCTCTGCAGACACAAATAAAACATGTTATTTCCTGTTCTTTTCAGTAGCTCATGTAAGATTCCCCTACATATCTGGACTCGAGTAGGTGTTTACAGCTGAGCCTTTGGGCTGCCTGCTTAGCCATACTACAGTGCTTTGGATCCTTCTGCCTGACTTCTATCACTCCATGATTTACATTACTAAACCCAAAATTATCCTCATTGCTGCTGCAGAAAGGACAGGCTGATTCTCATCCACCCCGTTGAAAAAAAAATGAAGAAAGAAGAGCAAATGGGATGCTTTAATTTGCTTGTTTGTTTTAAAACCATGTGCTGACATGCAACAGCTGCAGACCAGTCAGGACACAGCAAAGTTAAACCAGCTGTGAGTGGTTAGGTAGGGGACCTTGTGGGGAATGACACATTAGTGATGTGTTACACAAGTGCGGAGACAATACAGTAATGTGCAAGACCATCAGCAGCCAGAGCAGAGTACTCGCCACTGGAGTTAAATGCAGACTCTCTGAACAGGATGCTGAGCAGGTTTATAAACACAGGGATTAGTGTCCAGGAGCAGTTGTGCTTGCATCTGTTCTCCTCTGCGTGCAGAGCCGTGTGTTCCACGCTGACATTTGGCATCTCAAGTCTCCGTGATGTTATGTTCTGTTGTGAGTCTGAAGGAGGGGATTTACTCATTGCTTGCACATAAGCTCTTCAGAAACAAGATGTTTGCATGTGCCAGCTTCTCATGAAGCTGCCTGGGGAGCAACATGCCAGGACAGCAGAGGTTTGCTGATCTCCTCCCAGGCTAGGCTGTGTGAGTGATTGGCACTCGGAGCGCTGAGCTGCCTCACGGAGGCTGTTTTCATTCTCTGAAGGTCAAACACACATTCATTCTCTGCATCTGGAAACTCCTGCCATTTTATTCCAGATATACTTTTCTTACTCTGGCTGTGTGTATTCTGATCCTGAGAGAGGCAGCTTTGTCCTTCACACGATTTCCAGCCCTGCCTGAGCGAATGTGTGGGCACCCCCCCCTCCCCATCCTGGCAGCCACTGAGGGACAGGTCTTACCCTCTGGGGAGGGGATAATTAAACAACGGAGGAAGAGGCCAGAAATCACTGCCTGAGGGCTCCCTGTTTGAAAGAGTGTTTGGCCCTTTTCCCAATGCCTGACCTATTTCTCCCCTATCCCCAAGGACAATAATAGTTCTCAGCTGTGTTCTTGTGCCAGGTGAGGGGGAGATTGGTGCACCTGGTGGGAGGTGGGGGTTAGCCCTCACCTGAGCCCCTTCTTCCCCAGCAGTGGCAGGTCAGAGGGGTCGTGGGGAAAGGGTTGTGTTTGTCTGGAGTGTGGGTTGAGGTGGGGGCTGCAGCCCCTGCAGCAGGTGCTCTCCCCAGAGCAATGCTGCTGGCCCCAGCAGGCAGAGGCTGGCAGAACACTGCTTGAGGGAAGAGCAATTGCTTAGGAGGACCCTGGTGACTTAGTTGCCTCCCTGGCTGCTTGCTGATAGTAACATGGGGGCTTGGAGCAGATGGCTAGTGTGGGTCGAGGAGGGAGAAGCATATAGTGGGGCTGCCCTTGGCTGGATGGGGTGCCCTGAGAAGGCTCTGTGGTCAAAGAGGCTTGGAGATGGCAGCAGAGCAGCAAGGGCTTCCCTCCCTGGGCCAAAATGAAGGTGCATGAGGTGTCCCCCCAGTGAAAAGCCCTTGGAGAAGGGCTGAGAGGAGTCCTTGCTCCAGGATTGGCAAAGGCAGGTCCTCCCTGGGAAAATGGGGAGCCCTGAGCATGTCTGAGTGGAATCCAACATCCCTCAAAGTGCATCCTCATGTTCATGGGTATCTCTTGGCTTTTTCAGATGTGTTGGGTTTAAACATGAGACCTGTGAGTCTTCAGTGGCTTAAGGAGGCAATTTCACTTCTGTGTGGTTATACGAGTTTCTTCTGATAACCATTCCACAAGTCATGTTCTGCCCTTGTTAATAAGCAGCCAGCACAAATATATCCAACCTGACTTTGCTAATGGGTCTGTGTTTTGTGTGTTGAGTGAGCTTAAGGTTAGCAACTGCTCAGCTGCGGAGTAAGGTGAGTAACTGTTATTTGCCTTTGTGCTCAGAATCAGTTGGCACTTTTCAGTTAAAAGAAGCTTAATTCAAAATTTGCTTGGTATGCTGAGGCTTCTGAATGTAGGAGGCTTCTCTGGTGCTGCTGTGGGTCACTTGTATGTTACACACTCTGGGTATGGCCTTTAAAACACCCTTCTTTCGTCTGCCATTGCTGTTGGCCTTGAAATGTGGCTGAGAAATGCCGGTGCGCTCGTTTAACTGTTTTGGATGTGAAGAACGGCTGTATTTCAATCTTGGATACTTTTTCAAAACAATACATGTGAAAAAGCAAAAGACAAAGACATTCCACTACAGTGGAAGCTATAATTGAATTTGCTTCTAACCACTGTATTACAGTGACTTGGGTATAACCTGCCTGTAAAACTCCCCAGCTGCTCTAGTTCTTTTCCTGTCGGAAGGCTGGCCATAGAATAAATTAAGAGTGCAGAACTGAAACCAAGATGTTAAATGAAACTTTTATTAAAGTAAATCAAGTCCTTCCTGGGTTTATTTTAAAGAGTAAGGCAATAAAAGTGAACGTATAAAAATTGCAATTTAAAATAATGTGCTTTCTTTTAATGTCATTTCTCTGTTTTCAGTTTTATTGGTACAACTGAGTTATTTACTGACGTTGCATACCAGTATTTTTCCAACTGTGATGGTGGCTTGTGTGTTTGACTTTCATTTTTGGGATGCCATGGATAAAGGAGGGAAAATATAGTGGAAAAGGGAAACCACAGAGAGCTTGTTACAGCTCTTTAGGTCACCACCATCTGGCACAGCACAATGTAGGGCAGCTCAGAGATCTCCTTATTTTACCACAGGAGAGGAAGCCTGGGGCCTCTTCCCTGCCATGGAGTGTCCCATGGCTCCCAGGCCTCATGAGGTGGCAGCTGCCTCAGCTGTGGAATCTCCACCTCTGTCCTGTAGATTGATGGGGCCCCAGTCCCCTCCAGTGTGGCACAGGGGCAAATGCATGGGCAAGGATGTGGTCTGCTGGCATTGGGGCTGTTTAACTATTAGTTTATTAAGCCTCCTGAGTTAAAAAATAATCATGTCCAGAGCACCGTTTCTCTGTACTTCAACTGCAATGGTAACAGGAGTGAAATGTTTGGATTGCATTGAATTTCTTTACCTGTTGATATTTTTGATGTATATTGTTTAACTTTACTGAAGGTAAAACAGAGGGTCTTCCCTCTGGCATTACAATCTGTTGAGATAAGGAGGGAGAACACTCATTGCTTTACTGGATTCTTCTTTGCATTGAAGAAACTGTAGTTCCTGTAAAAGAGCATTTCCTGTGTGCTCTGCAAGGAAGGCTGGAGGACAGGGAGGAGCAGGCGTGTAAGTGAGCAAGGTACATCTCATACCCAAAATGGATGTTGTGTTTGCCATGGATGCAAAAGGAGAAATCTCCTGGGTGGAATAGAAAAATTATTCAAGTAAAAGTATTTAACTCTGCTTGCTTATTTGCTCATTCTCTGTCTGTACCCCATTTATTTGTAGAACTGTGGTCTCAGTCTTGCAGCTACCAAGCCCCTACAATTACCATTGTGTTTCAAGACACACTAATTATAATGGATCAAGCCCACAGCTCACCAGTCCAAATCAGTCCAAAGGGCTGCTTTGCATCTGTAGTGCCACAGATGGCTGGCAGGGTTGGTCACCTCTTTGATAGGTGCAACAGTTGCTTTCAAAGACAAAAATAATTTTTTTACTTATTTGCAACTGAAAATTGCCCTATTTCTGTAAAGTGTTGGCTAGCAAAGACTGCTGGGGCAATGTGTTTTAAGATCTGAGATCAGGTTTGCTCGGTGTGGGTACGTTACTGCACACTTCTGAGTTTCTTACTCAGGTTCCATCAGCAGAAACAGTTTCTGTGATTCTGGTGGTGACTTTCTGCTTTGGATGATGGGGACATTAACTGGGTGTATGAAAGCAAAGCTACGCCAATGTTTTCATGTAGGACATTTTCCTCTCATGTTGTTTCTTCTGGCATTTAATGAATTCAGAGAAAACAATTTGTCTGTTTTGACCAGTGTATAAAACTGGAAAGAAATGATTTAGGTTATTTCAAATGGACAAACGATGAAATTTATAATAAAGCATTCTGAGTCAAAACTGTCCCCAATGGAGCACTCGAGATTCATCAGCTGGAAAATGAACCTCTGGCAGATCTGTGCCTGTGCTTTCTGATGCTCCCAGTGTAGACTGTTGTCTCCTCAGATCTGGGGTGAACTGCGTACTTTGTGGAGTTCTTCCTTCACATCAAAGTGGTTCACACAGAGACACTGTATAACTAAACTGGGAATACAGTGGGTGCATTAATGAAGATAATCTGTATTAATTCTCTGTGTGGATAAAATGTTAAACTATCTAATCTTGAGCTATTTTTTTTCCTCAAAAATTGCAAAGTCCAGCCTGCAAAACTCATGTTTCCCTCTGACCTTTGGGAATGGCCAAGGTTATTATTTTAGCAGTCTGATCCGATCCTTAATTGCTGTATTTCCCTCTGCACTTGGGATGTGTCTGCTGCAATGCTGGGGCACAACAGAGGTAACTAAAACGTGTGGTTTCTCTGCTGTTACCAGTGTATTGCCATCTGGAAATCACTGAGGGAACCTGTTAATTCAATTTTATTACTGTATATTTTAAAGACTGTCAAAAAGCCCAGGACTTTGGGACAGGTCTTCATTTTAGTTTAGTCTAAATCAAAATAAATAATAAAATCCTCATGAAGATGTACAGGCACTGTGAGATACTTATCCAACCTGACATAATGAAAAAATAAACTAATGATGTTTTATAGGCTCATGAAAAAAATATTTACGTACCTTATATGACCATGCCAATGAAGTTTTAAACAGATTAAAAACAAAGACAGATGCCAGTGATCATACTGTATGAAAGAAAGCAAAGGAGGAAATGCAATTATGTAAAATTTAACCTCACCAAATCTGATTTAAGAGTATTGATCTCTAAGTGCAACATATACTGGATTCTCTTCTCAGACCAAGAAATTTTGGTATGAGTTTGGCAAGTTCCTAGAGATAGATGAAAAAAAATTGTAAAAATGTACACTGGGTAAGATTTTTGATCAGAATGGGGAGTCTGAGAATGTAACTAAACTTGAAATTAGGGTATTTTGGTCTGTGCAGTTACTTTTTTAAAGGTACCTCTGAGATACCAGTGGCTGTTAAAGCAAGGTCACCAAAAAGGCAGGGCACTTGCAAAGTAAGCATGTGAACCCAGCTGAATGGAGCCAAGTACTATGTTGAGTACAGGTACCTTTAAGTGTTCAAGTGTTTTAAGTGTTTGCTCAGGAAGTATAAATGTCTAGGAAAATTGGAGACATCAGCAGATTCTCTATCTACCACAGTATTATATAATCACAAAATTAATTATGTTGGAAAGACCTTTGAGATCATTGAGTCCAACCTATGACCAAACACGACCATGTCAACCAGACCAGGGCACTCGATGCCACATCCAGCCTTTCCTTAAACACCTCCAGGGACGGTGACTCCACCGCCTCCCTGGACAGTTTATTCTAATGTCTCATCATCCCTTCTGTGAAGATGTCAAACCTAAACATCTCCTGGTGCAGCTTAAGACTGTGCCCTCTTTTCCTGTTACTGGTTGCCTGGCAGAAGAGACCAACCCCCACCTGGCTACAACCTTCTTTCAGGTAGTTGTAGACAGTGGTAAGGTTATCCTTGCGCCTCCTTTTCTCCAGGCTAAACAACTCCAGCTCCCTCAGCTGTTCCTCATGAGACTTGTGCTCTAGTCCCTTTGCCATCTCTGTCGTTCTTCTCTGGACAAAGTCACAAAGTCCATGCTTCATGCCAGAAACTAGTTTGGGTTGTGTCTGTGTTTCTTAGATGGGAAGTACTTCTGGCACAGAAATGCACTTCTGTGATTTGCATCTCCTGCTAAAAAAAACAGATTGGTAGCTCTAACACTAGGGAAATTTTGAATCAAAATGTACCACATGGGTAGTTGCATAATAAAACCACCCAGGTTTTGTTCATGGAGCAGCTGCCCACACAGCCCCCAGTGAGCTCAGTGAAGAAGCTGGTGAGGGCTCAGGGTGGCTGAGCAAGGCAGAGCTCAGGTGTGTGTGAAAACACACAGGTGTGAGCAAAAAATGGAGCATCTGGTAGATGGTACCACAGAGAGGAAGTTTTGTTTTGAGGATGGAAGAGTTCACCAGAAATACAGATATATTTAAAAATGACCAACTCAACACACAAGCACTGACTACGACACAAGCATGTATCTTGCCTTACACTGTATTAGCACTACTGGCCTTTCTCCTATAGACCACACCAAATGACTAATGAATTTCCATAAGGCAACACTTCTCAATTGCTTTGGCACTCTTCCACATCCTTGCTGAGGATTTGGCAAGTCCTGCAGTCATATAGCACTGGCCTTTTGCCTTTTTTTCCTGGATGACAAACTGATGGTGCATTAAGAGACTGTTTAAAAATATTCACTTTTTTCCATGGACTTGGTCTCCCATGGAAGTGAATACACAATGTGCAAATGTTAAAAATGCACACATAAAAATGGGAGAGAATGTGATCTGGGCACCATGAACGAGCTGATCAATTGCCTCCAGAGGGGCAATTCGATACTTGAGTGGTGATCTTGACACCATTTAGAAATGCACCACATACTGACCTGGAGCTGAACTAGAACTTTGAATCAGCTCAGCTTCTCTTAGCAGTGTAATCAGGAGCAAGCACATCTCAGCTCTCCAGAGCTTCTCTGGATCTTAGTTCTGGCTGGGAAAGAACCCTGTATCTGATTTGTATCTGGGATGAGTTTTCTGTACGTCAATGTATTTCTGAGAAGAATTAATTTTTTCCAACTTGTTTTTTATTTTAATTCAGACCTGCAAACTGGCTTGTAAAACAGTACATAAAAATTGCCTAAGATATTTCTGCCCATGGGAGATCTGTATCTGGATTTTATTCTTTTTTATATCAGATTTGAAATATCTAAGCAGCCATGACTGTGATCGAGATTAACTGCTATGCAAAATGATTGCTTTCAGAGAAAAGTGCTGACCAGAGCGCAGCAAGAATAAAAGGTGTGAGCTCTACTAGGTGATACAAATCTATTGTGATAAGACTGGCAATGCTTATGTCTTATTGATAGTTATTTTTTAACCTCTTTTCTTCCCTTACCCCCCCCAAAACCAAAACCAAAACAACCCAAACAAACAAACNCTCAGCATATTTCAAACCAATGCAGTGAGCAGTGTCCAGAGCAGAGTCTTGCCTGGTGGACTCCTGGAAGTCCATAACCAGGTGTTCAGGGTGGCATATGATGAGCCTCTGGGTTCTCCCTCTTCTTCCCATGCAAATACCTATTTTCTCATTGGCCACTCTGGACTAAGGTGGCTGTTTCTGGCCCCTTTCCCAACCATGCCCTTTCCTATAAGTGCTATGTGACTGTGCAGTTCGGTCTGTTTGCTTCCTGAGCTGCCTTTAGAAAAATTCCAACTTTTTTATCAATCAGAGTTACAGGGAAAGCTGTCTATGTGTTCACTGGCAAAGCAAGCAACTTGATTTCCTAGCACTTGAGGTCTCTGACAGATAAAGCTGCAGCTGTGTCCTACCAGCCATGCTGGAACGACATACTGGACAAGCGAGTCTGCCTCCTCTGTCTTCTCCAGCACTGGCCAAAAGCAATCTGAAAATACAATAAATCTTTATTTAATTCGAGATCAAAGATCACCTTATGACTCCAGAGAAAGTTAAGTCTCACTTAAACCAGGTGGTGCAGGTTTGAATGATAAGAGGAAAGATGTTGAAAAACAAACGGATGATGGAGTATTTACTTCAGAGTTAATGGACTTACCTGGTCTTAAAAAACATTGCTATTTCCACCTGCAGTCTGATATTTTTTCAGTTTTCTGAAATGAGTTTAAGATGCTTAAGTTTAACACAAAAGTTTTAAAGGCAGTTAACAAGCTGTTCTGTTTTCTTTTGGGGTTTGTTTGGCTGGGGTTTGGGGGACTTTTTAGGTTTTTTGAGTTTGAGGATTTTTTTTTTTAGTAAATGCCTTTCAAAGTCCTTGTATTTATTTTCCCATTGCTTGTATGCTATATAGCAATTATAACATCTCACAGGAAAAACTGAGCAACCTGGTCACTACTTATGTCAGTGCACTCTAGAAAAGTACCAGCTGTGGTTGGCAAGGTTCTTCTCTCTGCTCTTTTACTGTCTCTGTTGTGGTCAGGAGGAACTTAAGTCAGAGCAGGAGGAAGAGTCCCAGTTCGTTTAACCTTTGGGCTTTATAGAGGCATAACAGGAGTATTTATTACTGTTCTTTGTTTTTAATGGCCTTACTAAAGGCCAGCACCTCCTCAAATGTTTGGTGGGCCCCTAGCCCAGTCGTAAGTAATGAACAGTCCTTGACAAACTCTGTTGTGAATTCAACCCGTACAGGGCAGTTTTCTATAAACACAAATTCACTGGCTACTCTTTTGACAGGAATCTTTATCTCTCTCCTAGACTGAGCCAAAGAATCTGCTCCAAAGATCCCAAACTCCAAGACATACAAAGTCTCCATACAAACACTGCAGCTCAGGACCATCTCTTAATCACCACCGGCTGAGATGAGAATTAGAGGTGCAACAACAACAGGTAAGGCTACCACATCAGAAAGGATGATGATTGATGATAGAAAACACTTGGGGAACAGCTTCAGTTGGAAAGGAAAAGTAGCCTGTTGGGTTGCCACCTTCTCTAGTGTCAGAGGATGTCACCTGTTGATGAGTCCTTCAGTTTCATAGAATCATAGAATCGATTGGGTTGGAAAAGACCTCCGAGATCATCAAGTCCATTTCGCCATAGTTGCTTCTGGTTCTGTTCTCCTGGTCTGTCCCATACTGTGGTCCCACTGACTACAAGGCACACAGTTCCCAAGAGACTTCCTGTTGTGTGATATTTCTCTTCCCATAGAAAAGCACAGGTAATCATGCAGCTGTGACAATAATTGGCTCTGAATCAAGGACTATTTATCAGTGTTTCTAGACTGACCTTCCCAAAGTTTTGGGATTCTTCCCTTGCGTCGTGTTACATCCCTTTTTTTAAAGTAACTGAGTCCAAATTCTATTAGCTAATCTTATTAGTTAACCAATTTTTGTGATTTGTTGAGTTTAAATAGGCTTTTGTGTTGTTTTGTATAAAAGCATAACTCTGTGGGCCCTGGGTTACAGTTACGAGGTGTTAATGGGCCCTGGCAGAGCAATCATGCATTCTGGAGCACCTTAGGGTTTGTTTTGGGGCTTTACTTCATTGTTTCTAGGCTACAGCTTGTAAACGTGTTCATTTGTTGTTTGTTTTTACTTCTGTGCCATTGCTTTCGCTGGCTTTTGTTTCTGTTTTGCTAAGCTGAGAAGTTTAGCGGAACTTCTTCCATGCAGAAACGTGGCCACGTGGAGTCTTGAAGCAGCATTGCCAGTGGTTTGCTGATAAATGTGTTTCACCAGGGAGTGACCAGAATTGCTCTGGTCCTAAGTTTGTTATGTGTTTGAAGTCGTCACTGCCAGCAGATTTTACTCTTTCCTTGTTTCTTCCTGGGCTTCTTCTATTCATTATAAGGATTTGCTCAAAAATTAACATGCTTGGAGTGTTCCATAGGTTTGCACTTTGTTCTGATGTGTATCGTAACTTTCTGTGATCTATGGCCCCCCAGCACAAGGAACCAGCAAGGAAGTACCTGAAATTATGGGTTGGCTACAGTTACTGGTTTAGAGCCCCATCCCTCTATTCATTTGCATTGCAGACAATAGGCCAGATCAGTGCAATTCCACTGAGCTTTGATTCAGTGACCAAAAATTTATGTGCTGAGAATCTGGCCCAATGTCTTATTTATAAATGAGATCAAATTTGCAGAGAGAGGTAAGATCTTTTATTAGATCCTCTTGATTTATTTGAGGAAAGGGAAAACCAGAAAAGTTTGTTGACACACAAGTTTCTTTTCAGGGAGAGGTATCTTTTGTATATCCTTGTATTCTGAGGATGCCACAGAAATTGTAATTAACAGTCCATCTTGCAGCAAAGAGGTGCATGAAAATAAAGTGTGAATAATGATGAAGCACTGAGCTTTCTCTCCTGGATCCTGTGCTCTTCTCCACACTGAACCCTCCCCCTTTTTTGTAGCAGTCTCACCTGGGGAAAACAAGACTTTTGGTCATCTCTCCCTAGATCTGACAGTCTCCCACGCAGCTGACCCTATTTCTTCCTAGAGCTGATACTTTTGCTAGAGTTTGTGGGGCAACTGGCCATGCCTTCCTGGGATTGCTGCTTCTCCCTTCCCTTGAAAGTAGGGAGTGCACAAAACCACCTCACTAGGTGTACATAGGTGGGCTGGGACCTGGGACTGCATCCTCTCCACCAGGACCTAGGACAAGTCTTGGTTTGTTGTGCTGTCATACACCCAGCACTGCTGTTTGCACCTTTCAAGTAATCAGATACAATTAGAAAATGTGAATTTGAGTATATTCTCAGGACTATTAACTCATGACTGCTGCGAAGGGGACTTGAGAAGGTGGCCAAGGCTATTGGAATGAGTGAGCAGTGCTGGGTCCCCCTCTGTGGGGCTGGGTTCAGTAGTGGTGGCATCACAGAGAGCTCTCCCTGAGGGCACAGTGAGGTGAGGCCTGCTGTCTGTATTCTCCAGGCAGACAGAGCTGCCAGGTCAGCGTGTATGAACACCAGCTGTAGGTATGTGATTCTTTTTTTTTTGGCTGTGTATAACTGGTGTGACAGACCCCCCATGAAGAAGAGATGGGAACACTGGCTTTCAATGCTCGTGTGCACCAAGTGTTCAGAGTCCCATATATAAAGCAGGAATTTCATAAACCTCTTTGACCAAGGAAACCACTTCTTCAGTTCCCTTTAGAGCAAGTGAAACCAATGCCTTGCCCGGGATCCTCACTGGCCACTGCCTGCATGTATCTCAGCTGTGCCGGGCCAGGCTCTGTTGAAGGTTTACTGCTTGGTCTGTCACCATGAGAGCATCCCACCTTCTTCATGTTTTCTGACACCCCAGTGGGGTTTGTTGCAGAGACTGTGCTTAGATTTCTTTGCTGGATTGATCAAGAATGTAATAGGTGAAATGATGGAGAGAGCTCAGACCTAAGCACAGGGGGTACAGGGTATAACAGGAGGAATAAATCTTTGTCCCCTATTCCTGACCACATGCACCATAAGCCTGACAGACTTATGATTTTAGACAGAGAGCAACATGTGCTACATCTTTTATTTCTCTAACCATTAATCAAAAGGTACTTTGTATAAACAAGGTAATTGCCAGCTCTGGCCGGTGTGGGTGGGCTGACAGAAAGGCTTTGCAGTTCTCTGCAGCACAATCTTCACTAGACACTGGCCCTGGTAGCCAGCAGCAGCCATAGGGACCATACGCCGCCGTGGATGGGTGTGCAGTGCTGCACTCCCTGCTCGAGCCTCAGTGCTGGCAGGGCTGAGCAGAGCTGCGATTCCAGCGAGCCCAGAGAAACACGCAAAGGGAATAGTGGTGTTTCAGCAGAGGCAAACGCTCATGCATACGTCTGGGCTTTTTGTCTGCATGGGTTGTAGCCTGAGTTATATCTGCTCACTTTGTTATGATATCGAGCCTGTGATTTTTCTCTTCTTAGTTGTGCCAAAGAATGTGAAACTGCAGACAGGACAGCATAGTGCACATTAGCAGGCAGCTTCTTGCCCACAGCCCGAAACAGGGCAGGAAACTAGAAATGCTAAGAGGACTTTTCTTGGTGCAAGGGCCAGGGAATGACATGAGCCCAGTGCTGGTGCAACATTCTGGCAGTGAGCTGGAAGGGAAGTGCTGGGCTGGAAACCTTTTTGTGAAAATGCAGCCACAGGTACTTTCCATTTCATGTGAGTCTGTGGGAGAGGAATAGCCGCATGGGGCCATGCCCCTGAAGGGATGCTTGAGCACCTTTCCCTGGAAGCTTTTCAGGCTCTGCAGGGGTGACTGCTGTGAGCAGACTGTGCACAGACATCTTCTGGGGAGCTGGCAGGAGAGGACAGCAAAGCTTCACAGCATCAGAGTTATTTCTTGAAAGGAAAACTTTTTATTGTCCAGTTTTATGCCACTATTTGGTGCAGTAGTAATTTATCTCAAAGGACTGTTTCCAGGCTACTGATGTCAGGTGATGTGGAGCTGCAGCCAGGCCAGAACTCTGGTGCCAAGATGGTTTTGAATAGCAGCCAGTAAGAGCAGGAAGTGCCAGGGTGATAATGAAACAGCTTCTGAAGGCAATTCCAGGAATTAGCAATCTATTTTAATTTTAAGAAATCTGACAGTTTTGTAAGGATAATTTCTAGACTGCTGGGGTAAATCTATGATAGAGCAAATGCTCTGATTCTCTTCTAGAAATATGCATTGATTAATTTAAAATACCAGACTTACAGCAGAATTCACAATATCTGTATTACAGCAACGAAAATTATGCACCTTTGTCATTGATATCTTTCATCTATTGGAAAGGATCACACCAGCTACAGATTCTCTTTTGACTCCTGTAGTTACCAAAAGCCCATCAGTGGCAAATGAGGTTAATGTGAAGTGCCAAGAAATACACCACTGGGACAGCAATCCACCTCTGCCTAATTCCAGCTGTTACATGGTGTTAGTCTGGTATGGGAATGACAGTTCTGCTGCATTTGATTTCCCTAGAAATCGTCATAAAAGTAGGGGTCAGAGGGAAATTAATTCAGCCATAGAGATTACTCCAGCACAGTTGCCCTTGCATGTTCTCTGCTTAACTTGTGCAACTTTAAAGGATTACAGAAAACTTAAGGGTGTACCAAGGGAGATCGGCTCAAAGTAGCAAATTTCAGAGCCAAATCTTGATGCCCAAAAACTTGAGGAGGTTCTTAGATCTGGAGATTTGATTTAGCCTATTCTAGAAGTATTTCAAAACCTGCATGGAAGCCAGGCTTGCATTCCTCAGCATCTCAAAATTTAGTGGTAGTTACTTCATAGTGAAAGCAGATTTATATTTTGCTGGTCTGGAAGTGACTGATTTGCTGAACATCAGGTGATAGAATTTGCTATAACAAATTGTTGGATCAATGATCTAACACATGAGTATGCTGTTACTGACAACATGTGATGATTCAAAGGCAACAAACACATCTTGCTGTGCCATCTCGTAGGGAATAATTTCTTCCTGACACTTCTAGTGATCATCTTACACCATGAAGCATGAGCTTTGATTACTGATACTTTAGCATGCATAACTACAAGGTTGTTACTTTTAATGGAGTGGACAGCATGTCTTGTGAGTGTTATAAACACATCATGCATTTGAAATACAATTGTAATGATTTGGCTTATTCTAACGCAGAAGGCTTTCCCCAATTTGATTAGCTGATGAAAACACAGCATTGCTCAACAAATCAGCAGGATTCATAGTTAATATTTTTCATGAAGTCACAATGTAGGGTGGATAGTTTTTGGCTCAGTAATACATCTATCTTGAGTACCAGCAATTTCTGCTGACAATGTTAAGCTTGGGAACAGCAGTGTGGAGTTGGATGTACCAGAAATGTCAGTTTTGGATGTCTTGAAGTGAGAATTGCAATGACAGAGCACTATGATTTGGAGCGATCCATCATTAAGTAATGAATTCTCCATCACCCCTTTTGGCCCTTTTGGTGGTAATTTGGCCAACTACCTTGCAAATCAGAAGGACTAGTCTTCCACAAGCATTTTCCTTGTGCTATTTATAACTGCTCCTTCAAAAGACAATGCCAGCTGAATTCAATCTTTGATGCTGAGGTGTTTCAGAAGTAGCACCATGTTGTAATTTCATGTACTGCCTCTGGAATTTTCCAGTTTGCATCTATGTAATGTACAAGTGCCCTGTCTTAGATTAAACAACCGGTGAGCAGAGACTGACTACCGAGCAGCTTCCTTCAGCTTGCTGCATCCTGGCATCAGGGTTTGAACTGTGGTTGACTCCAGTTACCAGCTCTGAAGGTGGGCAGACAGTCAGTCAGGAATGAAGTGTGATCTTGCCAACATTTCTTTAATGCAACTCTTGAAATATAAACACAGTTGCAGCAGTTGAGTTTTCAAGCCAGTTTTGGTAGACGTGTCCTTCTCTGGAGCTAATAAAAAACCACCTGGAGGTGATGTATTCTGAGCTCAAAGGCTGCACAAGGTGTAATCTACCTCTAGTTTGGGGTTTTTTTTAATTTGATTGTGAAATCTTGTATGAAATAAAAGAGCTAAAATAATTTCAGAAAGGACTATTAGCAAAACCTAAACCTATTTTTGTCAAATCATTCATGAATTATTTCAGAGTGTGGGTTGTGTGGGATTTGCTGCTGAGCTGTACTGTCTACATGGGGTGACAGTAAATGTAAGGATTTTTGTGACCTTTGGTCCCTTATCTTGTTCTGTAGTTTGATTTCCCAGAGCAATCAATTTGAAGATATATAGAACTGGAGTGCCAGATTTACACCCTCTCTGGTGTGGACTACACATAAAGCACATGCAGTGCATCTGAACCTGCTTTTGTGATAAGACATGGTATTTTCATGGTGGATTATTTCTCTGAAGCATCTTTTCCTCTTACTGGAGAGATACTTCATCCTCTTGCTCAATAACTGCATTGAAAACTTGGTATAGGGTTACGTAGGGTGTGCTATATATATTAAGGGCTAAACAGGATCTACAGTTTCAGTATAGGGCTATGCTTTGACAGATATGTGACTAAATTCTGCCCTCCCCTTATTTCACTTTTAAGTGATGACAAATATTTGGCTTATTCTGTGTAAGCTGATGAATGGATATCATAGACAGAAAACAGGAAAACTAACTTAATATTAACACTGGTGCTTCAAAAACTGGGTGGGCTGCTGTTGGCAATGCTTTCTGTTTAAAATGAGCTTTTGAATTTTGAAGTGGCAGTTTAAGATAACAGACAAGTCTGGTACCTTTAAGAATATGGGGATGCCTCAGCCACTAAAAAAAATCCTACTGGTAAAGATAATAGTCTCATCAATCTTCAACATAAGGTAAAATCCTTTAATGTTTGGGTTAGTTCCAAGTCCAGAGGGATGGCTCTTCTCAGACAAATGATTCAAATGGGAAGGTCCTACAGAGCCATCTCCTGTCCTCTCTGATTTCAGCCATGATCTCAAAGCTGGCTGTGGTATTTGCAATTCATGGGAGCCTTCTCGTGCCCCTCCTCTGTCTGGCTCATCCTCAAAAGCTTGAAGTACCTAACTAGATGAAGTTATTGAAAAATATATTTAAAAAATCACCTTTGGCTTGGTCTTTCTTCTCTTATCACTGTATCATATAGCTAGGAAGGAAGTTGTTGACCCACGCTGAACCCTCTTCAGCAACTTTTCAGAGCTAAATGTGTGTGGGTCTGACTGTGCTCTCCACCAAGATTTTTTGACCTTCAGTTTCAGTGATACTAAATAGAAGTTTTCAGCTGTCTACATTTTATCAGGTAGTTTTTTCCTCTCTCTTCCTATCCCCTCACTTCTTTTGGATGGCCTTCTTTTTTAGTGTTTTTTTGGATCCAGTCTCCACATTTACAGATCCCAAGGGAATATTTTACCCACATGTCAGCCTACCTACATCAGCCTTTGATTTTTACAAAGACCTGTATCGCTTAAAGTGTAGCAAAATGGAATTTAAAGCCAAATTGAATCACACCTTGTGGCCACCTCAACTCAGTCCAAATGCTGCAAGTATAAAGACCTACAGTTACTATACAGAAACTCTTATTTTCTCCAGATATGCAGATCAAATGTTCCGTGTCTGTTTCACTTTTTCTTCATTTCACCTTATTTGAAATTAGAGTGACAATGTATATAAAGCCTGTCTGCCTGTGTCTGCAAGGATGTCAGTCATCTATGAATTTATATTGCTTTTTCAATACTCTTGATAGGTGATAGTTTTATTTAGACCATCTAGAGGATATAGAAGGTGCATTACACAATATGATCAGTGCAATGGCCGAGATCACATTCACATGAGTTTACTAATAAAGTCATGTCGCCAAATGTATGCAGAGAATTAGGAAAAGCCAAACCATAAGATGTCTTGTAACCAGTTTTTTTTCCAAGACTGGATGTTGAGATCAGTTATTTATTTGTTATCTAAAGTAGATGAGAAGTAATGTGAATGGTGTTACTTACAAGGCCATTCTGGACACTTTTAGTTGATTTTTAGTAGTCAGTGGATTGCCCCTTGAAGGACCCTGTGCTTTCACTCTTAAAAGGAAACTTGTGTGATTCTGGACTACCAAAGCAATCTTGGATGGTAATTATTCTTTTCTGGATAGAAGTGCTGTTGAGAGACTGCTAATACGAGTCATCTCACTCTGTTATCACCACTCAAACCTTTCCAGTTCACATCAGTAAACCTACTCATACTGACTATAGCAGCACTAACAACCACAGGGGAAAAAACTTCGCCTTTTGCATAACTTCCTAAATCGCTGCCTCTGCCTGCACCCATATGTTTTAATGTTTCAAACTGTTTCATTAACCACTCTTTTGACAGCCTCTCAGCTTAACAGCGGGTAGGGCTGCAGCTGCAGTAGGTGTCTGAAATTCTCTCTGATGCAAAGACACTGTGCAGCTCGCCTGCTGCCTCTTCACTATGAAATGCTGCTTCCATTCCCCAGTAAACGAGCTGATTTGATAAAAGAATTTCTACTTATTTATTTTTATGTCTTTCATTATTGGTTGTTCATAATCATTTTCAGCCTTCCTAACTTTCCTACCCTTAATTTTTATTTGTTCTCGCTCATATTCCCTTTCTATTGGCTTCAGTTGGGCTGAGTCTTCACCTTTATTCTTTTTTTTTTTAAAGGCACCTGTTTGGCTTGAACAATATCGTGCCATTTCACTGTTTTATTACTTTCCTGCCTCCTCCCTGCAATGCACACCTCTTTTTTCATGCTTTCCATGACTACATTCAAGTTTCTTAAATAGCTTCCATGCTGAGTCTAAAGATTTTAATTTCCTTGCTTTAAAGTACTTTTAATATCTACTGCACTTAGGCACAAAGTTTCTCTTCTGTGGTGCTTGTTGATGCAATGAGCTCCTCTCTGGGATGCTGAGCTACAGTGTGGCCTCAGCCACAATGGCTGGGTCCTCCCTGACCTCCTCCTGGTCACCTCTTCCCTCTGCTTCAGCCTGGCCCGTGGCTTGGAAAACTGATGAAAAA
>VWZD01000162.1:2273-76241 GCA_013396695.1 Sakesphorus luctuosus
GGGGCAGCTGGAGGAGCGGGGGCGAGGGCAGTGTCCGGCCCAGGGCCGACGCGCCGCGGTAACGCTGCGGGTCGGCCGCGCCAAGGGCGCCGGCTCTGCGGACTTTGGAGCCGGGGAGGTGCGCCCTGCGGGACCAGCCCCGCCGCCACAGCGAGAGCCGCTGGCTCGGGGGCCCCGCCGGCGCCCTCCCTGCTCGGGCAGNGGAGCCCCCGAGGGAGGAGCGGGAGTGTGTGAGTATGACCGCGGTGCGTCGGCCCGAAGTCCCAGCCATGGCCGTTTCCAGGGTACTGTGGGCACACACTGCGGGATTCACCGCTCTATAATTAGTCTGAGCCTTCATTGCCCGTAATGGTTTTCACTGTAAGACAAATAATGGATGTTTGCGTTCGTGCTGTGTAGCCTGTATGGCTTTTAACTGTGCAGTAGCTGTGTGTACCCCATAGCCAGCCAGGTTTGCCCTCCAGAAACAGGGAAGGGAGAACAGCAAGGTGTTTTAGGAAAGGAATGTATGTCTTGAGATGAGGCAAGAGAGAACCTGCGTGTCAACGGCTGGGCGGCCTCCTGGGGCACCTGAAGCCCTTCCCCTTCGAGAGGAACCTATGGGAAGGGACAGGAACACTAATGAAGCACTGACACAGGCAGATGTCGGTAACTCGGGACAGCATGAGACTCACAAAACATTGTAGCGAGCACCATGACAGTTGTGTGTTACTGTGGCTGTAGCAACAATCCAAGTGGAATGCTGTGTCGTTGTCCTCTCTCAGCATAAACCATCTAGAGACTGAACAAGTGCTTCCTGGCAGTTCCCGGACTAGGTCTACACTGTGCAGTGTGGACACAGTAGGGCTGTAGCCATCCTATATGTCCTGTACCTGCCCACTGTTGTGGGCACAGGCACAGCAACCACACAAGTGGAGGTTCTCTGCAGCTACACCGGCTTAGCTTTAGGCACTGGGATGTGGTCTGCAGTGGGGATGCAGGCGAGGGTGATACCAAACAGGATGTAAAACCAATTGCCACAGGATGGAGGGTGAAATGGAACAGGGCTTTGGCGGTCTGAGTAGGACCCGATCTGGTGGGTAGATCTCCTTGGGCAGCGTTTGGCGGTACCTTGGGGGCTTTGCTCTGCTCTGGTGCTCCCGTCGATCCCTGAGGAGGGAGCCGTGGGCTTGGCGTGCGTGGCGCCTTCTGCGCTCCCAGGAGAGCGTCCCACCATCCTGTTCTGGAGCCTGTCCGCATCTCTCCCCTCCCCCTGCCGCAGTGTGGTTGGCTGCCGAGCGCCGGGTGCCTGCGTCGCTGCTCGCTCAGAGGGCAGCTCGGCAGACGGAGTCGCGGCCATCGCGCCTCCGCCGCCTCCGGGAGTGCCGGCGCTGGACAAGCCGCTGCAGGCAGCCAGGTACCGCTCCTCTGCGGCGTGGGGCGGGGGACATTCCCATCTAGTGACTGAGGCGGGCAGGGTGCCCAGCCATCCCGGAACAAAGGACCGCTTTGATGCGCAATTTCGGGCAAAGCTGATGAAAACTTTTTTTTTCTTTGCGAAGCTTGCAGTTAGCCAGGTGGGCACAGAATTTCTCTGTGATGGTTCTGAGGGTTGAGGGGTTTTCTCTGGTTTGCTTGTTCCAAGGAAACGCAGCGGGCGTGCCTCCTGCTGCCAGACAAAGCCAGAGAAACGATGACGGAGGCAGGTCATACAGCGATGGCTCGCTAAGAGCCTTCCTTCCCCGCAAACCTTCCTTCCATCAATTAACTGCTTCCTAAGCTGTCCCGATGTGGAGGTGCGCCCTACCAAAGGTGATGGGCTGAGAGAGGGGGCGGGGGAATCGCTGGTAAGCTTCTGGGAAGGAGAAAATGCGTCTGGGGTGTGTGTGTAGAAGAGCTTGGGGGATGGTGTTGCACTAGAACGTTCTGGTCAGGCAGCCGGGAGAAATCTGCGCAATGGTGGGAGGCAGCAGCACGTTGCCAGAAACTGCAGGCTTCCCTGTGTCTTGCATAGGGACACCTGACGCTCTGCTGCGGTTCCATCATTGGGTCTCTCCCTGGTGCCCTTGGTCTCCTCTTTGCTGTGCCACCTCGGAGATATGGAAAGTACCTGCCCCTGCCTCTGTGTGTGGGGAAAGAGGGTGGTGTTCAGCACACATCAGGTCAAAGATCTGGCCAGCTCAGACATAGGGTAAATAAACATGGCTGCGCTTTGCTGTAATTGGCAGAAGGAGCAGGAAGCATGTGTTCCTCATATGCTGTTTTGGAGGGATGTCCAGGTCGGAACAACAATATTAACCCCAAATTCCAAAATGGCTCTCAGGGCACAAAGGACACATGGCAAAATTCTGACCTTGGCAGAGTTGCTGCTTAAAGTCTTAATTTGCTAGGAAAGAGCTGCATAGCTCCTCAAAAATCTCCAGCTAGAGAGGGGAGCCAGAGATAAAACAGATCCTTTGCTTGTTATGCAGCTAGAGGTTTGTCTCTGTGAATTTGGCTGCCTTGTTATGGTTTACAAAACCTGTTTGCTTTTGGAAGTAATAGCGCAGTCTTGCAGCCTGCAGTCAGCTGGTCTTTGCGGCTGCCCCAGGTACGCCATGGGAGGGAGTGTGCACACTTCAGAGTCGTTCAGGGCACACAGAGCGGCTCCAGGGCTCTTGGCAGGCCCATCTGCATCCTGGCCATCTCCTGTACTCCTCAGGCACTCCTCCAGTGCGTAACATTCACATTAGACAGATGCCTGCAGAGGCACTGGCTCCTGGGAATTACTCTGCCTGCCTTAATACTACTTCATGCTGTCAGGCCAAGGTAGTGGCTCTCACTCTGTTTTTCATAGAGTGAGACTCCCAATCAGGTTCTGAAGCTAGGAAGAGATGCTTGTCCTGGCTTCATTCCTACTGCTTAGCTCTTGTCTCCACTAGCCTGGAAACACATTTTGATGGTGTTCTACTGTAGTCCCAGGTGCAGCAGATGCAGGATGGATTTGGTGAGCTGCTGCAGACGTGAGCAGGAATTTAAAAACAAGGTCTTATCAGCTGATCTGGAGGTGCCAGCACAAGCTTGTTGGTGGGGGTGGTGAAGGCTGCAGTGTTCATTCCAATGGCCTGCTGGAAGGTGCATATTTTCTCGGCCAGCTGGCATTGTAAACAGTATGAAGTGCAATACAGAGCAAAATGGCTTTCTGCTAATGGCACAGGTTGGTGCTTTTTGTTTTGTTTGTTTTTGTTGTGGGTGGTTGTTTTGTTGGTGTCTTTTAACCCTCCTTGCTTCCAATACCTGTATTCTTTAATAGTAATAAATGGAGTAAGACCTTTCTGATCTTTAAATAATGAGTGATCTGATACAAAGCCAAGCAGACCACTTGCTCTGTCTTCCTCAGAGTACATACACATATTGGAATTGGATCATGCTTTGATAATGCAGGAATTGCTTGCTCTGGTCAATCAGAACGAACCCTAGTTAGTACCTTTTGTCTTGTTTCCATGTGAAGGCTGGAAAGAGGAAGGTGAATGGAAATCTCCCATGTTCTTTCTGTAGTGGTTTGAACTGGAGTCACTGTGGCCAAGTCCTTGTAAAGCCACCTTAACACCACCTTCCCCTCGGTTTCAGGAGGGCTGTGTGATGGTGTGTTTTCTGTTAGAGATTGTAGGTGGTAGGGAGATGAAGCTTCTGGGACAGAGAGGAGTGTTTGGTGCTGAAGGGAAAGAGCATGAAGGGAGTCTCCTACCTCCTTGCAGAAGTGCCCTTCCACTTGAGCTGCAAATCTTGTTTCTTAGTCCTAGTCCTCTGGGCCTCTTGCAGCCTTGCTGATTAGCACAGACGTTCCCAACATAAACCTTACAGGATCTAGAAAAAAACCCAGAGCTTCACAGTCAGCTAGAGATGGCATGTGTCAGCTGTTGCTAAAAGAAACAATGCTGGCCTTGATCCCTGTCCAGGGGATAGGGAGGGCTGTGGTGTTTCCAATAGCAAAGTCAATTTTATGGAGTTACATGACTCTGAGAATTGGGGAAGCTGGTTGGGTGAAGCCTTCCTGGGTTTAGAGGTTAGCTTCAAAACCATGTGTGGGAGGTGCCTGGATGCCAGGAGTGAGGCAGCTCCTTGCCTCCGCTGCCTGCTGGAGGTAGATTGCGCTGCTTCTCTTGCTTTGGGACAGAGGGACTGTCCCTGTGGGACCCAGCTGAAGGGAGGAATGTGCTGCTTTCCCTATCTCTGGGCCTTGGGTCAGTTTCTAGTGCTGTAATGCCTTGCTCCTTTGTCCTGAAAAGGTGTTCAGTAAAGGCAAATGCGTTAAGTTTATCTAACGAATTCAGGAATTCATTTGAAAATGTATTGGGAAAGAACTTTGCGTGGCAAATGGGGCTCTAGGTACCCCATTTCTTGGTAATAGGGTGTAGAAACTTACGAGCCAGAAACAAATGGTGGCAGAGAATGTCATGCACATTGGAGTTTGAGTGACATCTTTTGGCTTTAGGATTGCAGCTCAGAGAGGTGTTGGGGTACAAACTCCCAGGGTGCTGACCCCTGGCTGATTGCCTCTTTGTGTGTTCTTAGCGGCTCTAAGGGAGCATGCAGGCATTTCTGGGAGTGATAACACACGTCAGAGCACTGTTGCTGCTCTCTGCCTCACATGGACCTTGGCATTTCTTGTTTTATCCATGTAAGAGCAGCTCTGAAAATGCCAACTGTTGGATGTGCAGCTCAGCAGCACTAGTTTGTCATCCCTTTTCTATGGCTCTGTTGCAGGTGGCCTGGGGTGGTGATCCTGAGCACAGTGGCTCTTCTAGCAGTGGTGTGGCAGTGTGCAAGTTTCCTGTCAGTGTCAATGTGTCCTGGCTGTGCAGTAGAAGTTTCAGAGGGTCTGTGCAGCTGACTGTAGCCTCCTACAGTCTGTTTGCTTTCCGGCACTACAGTATCAAAATAAGGAGAAAGCTTGTGCTCATGTCACAGCCTCTGTGATGGTTGCAACTTTGACACTCTGTTCACTTTTTACTGCTTTTGTTTTATTTTTCAGCATCCAGAGTATTAGGTCTAGGTTTTGTTGCAGTGTTGAAGACTCAGCTGTCTTTATTTGCCATTTCACTTCTAGCTTCATTGGAGGTCAACCAGTCTCTCCAGAGACTCTTTGTTGTTCAGCAGTAATGAGCTGGCAGAGGTCCACAGGAGGAAAACTCCAAAACAAAACACCCCCTACACCACCCCTCCCTACTTTTGTCAAGTAATTTTTCTTCCCAAACACATAACCTTGCTGTTCTACCAGGTAGTGAAAGCGTGTCTCACAGCATGAGACTGGGATAATTATGGTGAAGTAAGACTAAGCCCTGTGTTTCCATTTCTAAATGCTGCCTTTACTATCTGCCTCCCAAACGTGGTCATTCATTCTTGCTGTGGGTCAGACTTAGTCTTTTCCACAGGAAACTTTTTTCCAGATCCCAGCTGGTTTTCTGCAACTACCATATCCTTAGATCACCTTCTACAGAAGAATTTGCTGCTAAAAATCTGTGCCCAATTCTCTACAGAAAATGCTGGCAGACCATCTGCGATTTGAAGGATCTGCAATTATTGTCTTGACACTACTGCTTGTGCAAGTTGGGATGGTATCCTGGGCTTACATAGGTCCAAGGACATGCAGGGAGGCAGTGAACTGAATTTGTTGAGATGTGCATAGACCTGAAATCTCTGTTCCGTTGTGGTAGACTCCTGATTTCCCTGCTGCTTTTTTCTTTTTCCTCCCACTCTCTGTAGTATTCTAGCATTAGGCGTCATAACCTGAGCTTTAAGATTCACTTGGACCCATTTGATCTGGCATCCTTGTAGCTGCTGTGGGTTGAAGATAGAAGTAGTGAATCTTCCAGCTCCTTCCTCTTAGAGCTCTTGCATGCAGGAGCAGCTTTCAGAGGCAGAAAAACGAGCTGCTGAAATTGCTGATGCTCACTGATTTCGTGGTTATGCACTTGAATACGGGAGGAAGGTTTCTGCCTAGCAGGATGTGCTTGCTGATGGATTCCCATCTGATTGCTGCAGCTGCCACAAAGCTCAGTGCATGCATGTTCCCTTCCCTGTCTTCCAACAGCTCTCCATCAAGTGGGAGCAGGGAGATGAGGTGGGTGTTGTCAGAAAGCCGGGCTATTCTGGCAGCTCACTGTAAATAGGAAGGACATGCCAACTAGAGCGGAAACGTGTGTGTGGAGACCTGGGCTGTGACACCTGCAGAGCCATGAGGAATGCGTCAGAATAAGCTAGGAACTGGGCACACCGTGTCTCAAGTTTCTCCTTGGAAAAGCATTCTTTCTTCCTATTCCAGGCTTAACCTCACCCTGCAAAAAGCAAATGATGATGTCTCCCCTCCTCTCTGCAGGAACCTGGATAAAGGACACTCGGTGTCCTTTGCTGAATGTAAAGGGCTAGGAGGAGTGTGTATGCAGCAGCCTCAGCCTGCCTGACATTGGCATTGGCCACCACAGAGCGTTTCATTTTTGGAGGGCTGGGTTTAGACCTGTACACTGTCAGCACTAGGGAGACCTAAAAATAAGGCTCTGTGGGGGAAAATTGTAGCTTTGGAAGGATGGTAAGTCAGCTCCCACCAGTGTTGGTTTTCTTCACTGTGCAAAAGGCAGCAGTATTTAAGTGATTTCTCTGCAGTCTCCTGTTTGTTTTCTTGTTCAGCAGCTGTGTGTTTGTTCTTAGGTTTTCCTTTTACTCAAACTGAAAATCCACTCTCCCCTGCTGAACACTGGAAATGTGTTGGTATCTAGCAGAGCTGTTCTTCTAGGATGTCATTCTATGGGAGAGATGCCAAGGTTGTGTACAGATGTTTGCACAGCTAGTGAGAGCAGAGCCTGTACTGGTATGTCTTGAAGGATCTGAGGATTTAGTTGCAGGGTAGGATGAGTCTGATGTGCTGTGGGTCAGGATTTTTTTACTATTTTTCCTTCTCAGTCTGAAATCTTTATTGTTTCAAAAAACAAGTTGATTATGGGGACGGGGAAATTCATGAATGTTTTCTGCTGGAAGGGCTGAAGAAAGATTGTTGCTGTAGTGGAGGCACTGGTGGTTTAACACACAGTGATTTCACAGTTAAGGAGTAGCTCTGTGTAGAGTGGAGTTAATGAGGTTCATTTTCTAGGGATTTGGGTCTTGTCTTACTCTGTTACCTAGCAAGGTAAGGTGCAAGCTCTGGTGAGTTTTTATCCTGTAACATGTTCCACTTCCCAGCGTGTAGGTATTGTACTTTTTAAAGAGGGCAGCAAGATCTCAGTATGGCTGTAAGCAATGCTGCCATGGAAACTCAGTGTTTCACAGCTGATCCAGAACACAGAGGAACTGCACAGCTGTGTGAGTTTTGGAGTAGAGTTCTAGATTTCTTGTATCTTGGGTAGGAGACCATTCCTGGGTTTCTTATTGTGTCCCAAGCATTGCCTATGCTCCAGAGAAGTCCCATTTCCCAGTTTCTGAGTCTGGGCTGTGTTTCCTCTCGAGTTGAAACTAGTGATGCAGCCATTTAACCTTTCAATGGAACCCTTGGATTCTGTGGAATCAGGCACCTGTTGGCTGAGCTTTCCTGGGAAGCTGTCTGGACTTATTTCAGAGCAGGACAACAGTACTTGGCCAGATGAGGCAGTGGTAGCGTCCTTTAGGCTGCCAGCCTTTCTCTCAGGCTGGGAATTGTTGCACATTTCTTCCTGAGTTTTGCTCACCTGCAGAAGGCTGCCGTAGGCAAGGTTTCCCTTATTGCTTTAGCACTTGATCACACTCCATATGTGCTATAAAGGTGGGGAAAAAAATAACCAGGGTAATTGTCAACCAGTTTACTTAACTGCCACTTTCTGGAGGATCAGTTTGGAAGAGAGGATACAAGTGCCAGCCAACGCTCAACAGACCTATTTTTCCTTTCCAAACAGTAGTCTGTGCCCTCTGTCTTTACCTTATGATGAGGTTTTCCATGCCATTCTTACCATATGGTCTTCTCTAAAGAAAACTGGCATAAGTTGCAGCTCGGATGAGACTGGCTTGGTGTAAAATGCCCAGTGCATGGGACTAACTGCATGTGAAGCATGGTAGATACCCAAAAGTGAAGGATACTGTGAAGTATGTCTCACGGTTGGTGCTGATGCTGGATCATGAGGTGGATATGAAGTCAGCATTGTGACTCTGGGGTGAGTACGACTGTTTTTGTTGAGTGGTATGAACAGGAACCCAGTCTTCAAAAGCCATGAAGTGTTTCTGCCCTGGTGAGATTCAGTAAGGTCTCCACTGTGTGTCGAGGGTTTGCTCCCTTTCCTGAGGGATGGATTTGCATCACTGGAACAGAAACCAAAGAGAAGAGTTGATATAGGACAATTCAGACCTGTAAAACAACTCAAGGAAGAGTGAGGACAAAGAGCAGGAAATGAGTGGGTATAATAACATGTGCTTACTTAAAACAACTGTCCCAGTGCTTCATTTTCATGCTGCAATGAGGAAGAAACTGGGCCCCTCAAGTACTCAGGATCCACTCCCTAGTAGCTACCTGGCAGCTGGACTGTGGGATCACCCTGAACCTTCCTGGGTAGACTGCGCAGGTGAGGAGAAAAGGAGCCATGTCAGGAAGGGGAGCTCTGCTCTCTGTTCCTATACCTGGGGTAGGATTTCTGTTCTCTCAGTAAAGCATGCACAAGGCAGCTGCCAACAAAGAGCTCAAACCATGCAGAGGTGTGTCTTGCAGGAGAGAAAAGGCAAGTCTGTTGGCAGAAATTCCCTCACCACCTCCTGCATAGCTCCTGGGCAGTTTGCCAGCCTCCTGGCAGCAGGGCCCTGGGCACTCTGGTTGCAGAGCCCTCTGCCAGCTCCAGGTGGCAAGAAGGTGCTGCTGGGCAGGTGCTGCCTGTGCAGGGCTTCACAGGAGGCTGGTTTTGGAGTGACTCATAGCAAGGTGGATGGTGGCTTTACTTCTATGTAATGTGAAGCTGCTGGGGTGGCCCAGCTGGAGCAGGAGGCTGGGACTGAGTTAGATGATGAGTCATGGAGCAGCCAGAGTACTGTCAACCTGCTATAAGGGGTCTTGTCTGCCTCTAGGCTTTTGAGTTTCCCTATCTCCTGGACTTTCTATGCAGGGGTCTTACAGCCACACTAACCTTGTGGATTGTAGTGCTTGGTGTCTCTGTGCTAAAGGCAGTAGATTGGTATTCTCGCATTGTATATTTGGGGGGAACAGACAGGGAAAGAGTACAGAGTCCTTATGCCATCCTGAGGAATCCCTGGGCTTGCAGCAGGGCGAATGAAGATGGAAAAGCTCTTAGTGTTTCAAACTGACACCCACACAGGGGTTATTCTACTATGACTGTAGCAGTTGGTGTATATAAGCTTCCCCACGCTGGTGTGAGTTAGTCCTGCCAGGAGCGTTGTGTCCCTTATCACCACAATGGCCATTCTGTGCCAGGGCTGTGATCATCAGGATGTACCCTGCTGGTCAGGCAATATCTTGGTGCAGTAATGCCACTGATGCCTCCCTGTCTATGAGATGTTCTTCTAGGAGATTTTCCATCGAGGAAGCAGAAAGCTTTGAGCTGGCATCCCTCCACTTTCTTTTCTCTTCTGCAGTCAGAAGAGGTGTTGAGCTCTGAACAGCCTCTCTGCATCAGTGGTCTGTGGGCAGGAGGTGTACAGATTGCAACCACAAATCTCTGCTCTTAAATGGAAACTAAATTAGCTTTCCTCCTGCTGGGAGTGTAGGAGTGTTGGAGGTCAGCACTGATTCTAGCCTTTTTGTCTCCTGTCCACTTGTGCCACCTGCACTGGTTGCCAGCACTCCAGGCCTCAAAAGCAGAGGCGTATGCCCTGACAGCTGCCTCCTGCCAAAGGGAGAGGGTAAGATGAAAGGGAAGGGCTTAGAGCAGGCAACCAGTTAAATGCTGTCTCTGACTGCTTGAAGCAGGTTATGATACTTGTGGCTGGTTGTGGCACACTGAAACAGCACTGGGGCACTCAGGCTTTGTCTTTGTCTCTGTGTAGTGCTGCAGGTGTAGGACTATGTCCACCATGGTGTACCCAAGAGAGGAGAAACTGGACAAGCTGAGCCAAGAGGAGATAATTTCCAACACTAAGCTGGTGATGCAAGGGCTGGAAGCACTCAAGAATGAACACAACTCCATACTTCACAGCTTGCTGGAGACCATTAAGTGCCTGAAGAAAGATGAAGAAGCCAATCTCGTGCATGAGAAATCGAACCTGCTCCGCAAGTCAGTGGAGATGATTGAACTGGGGCTTGGAGAAGCTCAGGTGAGAGTGGTGGGTGATCTTCTTTGTGTTTTCCAGGACTGACAGGGGAAGGAAGGTAGGCATGTGGCCATTTCCCATGAGCTGCAGGGACAGGAAGGTGCTAAGTGTAGAAGGCCAGCGTGGCCTGAGGGCGGACCCTAAGAGTGCATGTGGGGGAGACGCAAGATTGTGGTTTTTACTGACTGAGTCTCTTAACAAGGTGATGATGGCATTGTCCAACCATCTGAATGCTGTGGAGTCAGAGAAGCAGAAGCTGCGTGCTCAGGTGCGGAGACTGTGCCAGGAGAACCAGTGGCTGCGTGATGAGCTTGCTAACACCCAGCAGAAGCTGCAGCGTAGTGAACAAACTGTGGCTCAGCTGGAGGAGGAGAAAAAACACCTCGAGTTCATGAATCAGCTGAAGAAGTATGATGAGGATGTCTCGCCTTCGGTATGCCCTAGTTGTTTTGAGCAACTATTTTTTGTGGGCCTGCGAGGTTAGACGAGCAGAATTGCCTGAGTGTAATGGCATTGCCCTGGATTTTTCCCCTTCCCAGCTACCATGCACAGCAATGCCTGTAACTAAAGGGGACCTGTATGGGGTAGAGTCTTTGGAAGAACATGGAGTAGCATGGATGCTAGTACTGGGGAAATCTGGTTTTTATCAATTTTGTTTTGTTGGGAGAAGATGGTAGCAGAGAACACAGAGGAAGTTGAGTGTGTTGGTGGACTGCAGAAGGGTGGAGAGTTTGGCAACTGACTTAGCCCAGGCTGCTGTTGTCTTCTCTGAGAACCAACAGTATTGTGATTCTCATCCTCTCAGGAGGAGAAGGAGGGTGATTCCACCAAGGACTCCCTGGATGATCTGTTCCCAAATGAGGAGGAGGAGCATGGTCCTGGATGTAAGTGTTTGCTCATGCATGGTTGCTGCCTGTCTCTGTTCAAGCCTGCTGTGTCAACTGTGCCATGTTTATTTCTCTGTGTCCACAGTGCCTCACCAGCACAGCAGTGCTGTGGCAGCTGCCCAGCAGGGAGGTTATGAGATTCCTGCACGTTTGCGCACCCTCCACAACCTTGTCATCCAGTACGCCTCACAGGGACGCTATGAGGTGGCTGTGCCACTCTGCAAGCAGGCACTGGAGGACCTGGAGAAGACATCAGGCCATGATCACCCTGATGTGGCTACTATGCTCAACATTCTAGCATTAGTGTACAGGTGAGCATGGTGGGGAGGGCAGGACTGAGCCAAGACAGGTTTCTGCATCTCCTCTTTAGCTTTACAGCACATCCTGGTGACAGGGAGGTACTCCTGCTTGCACTGGTTTACCTTTCAGAAAGGTTTTGGCATAGCTGAGGTATTTGGTTTGCCAGACTTCTGAATATAGCTAGAGACTGCCAGAAGTAGGGAGGAATGGAGAAATGGAAGGGTTGTGAGGGTTGGATCTGTATGGAAGGAGGACTTTTGTTTGTAGCTATGCCTGCTGTTTGTGTTGTAACTGGTTGACTTTACACTGCAGGGATCAGAATAAATACAAAGAGGCAGCACATCTCTTGAATGATGCTCTTTCCATCCGTGAGAAGACTCTAGGCAAAGACCATCCAGCGGTGAGTGTCTCCCACCTCTTTCAGTCACTTTCTTCGCCTTTGGGTGCTGCTGGGGCACTGTTCTAGCAGTGGTTTACTGCTTCAATATTTCCTGCTCTCTGGTTCAGTATGGCCTGTCAGGAGTTGGCTTCTCTTGGATCCTGCAGTGTAGGCAGGGCAGCCTTCTGTCCCTGAACCTCCTTTCTTCAGAAGCAGCAGTAGTGCAGACACAGAGGAAATGAGACAGTCACTGCTACTGCTGCTTGCACCCCTTGTTTGGTCCAACTGGAGTTTGTTTTGTTTCATGGAGAATATTATGTCTCCGTAGGTGGCAGCAACTTTGAACAATCTGGCTGTTCTCTATGGCAAGAGAGGGAAGTACAAAGAAGCAGAGCCATTGTGTAAGCGAGCCCTGGAGATCCGTGAGAAGGTACTAGTCTCCCACGCTTTCTCGTTTCAGCTTTCTCTAAGGGCTTTCTCCCATTACCTCAGTGCACATGGGGAGATCCAGGACCTATCTGGTCTCTTTAGCTGCTGATTCTGCCACCACCTTTCCTGTCTCTTTAGTGTTCATAGCCCTAGAGAGGCCAACCAGGAGATGAAAGTTGGAATTTCTCCTCTTTACCCCCCTGGTCCTTGGCTTTTGTCTGACATAGGCATGTGCTGGAGGGACAACAATATCTACTAATTCCAGGAGTTCACTGCAGTCTTTGTGGCTTTTTTTCTTTTGTTCACCCAGGTTCTAGGCAAAGACCATCCTGATGTGGCCAAGCAGCTGAACAACCTAGCCCTGTTGTGCCAGAACCAGGGCAAGTATGATGAGGTGGAGTACTATTACTGCCGAGCCCTGGAGATCTATGAGAGCTGCCTGGGTCCCGATGACCCCAATGTGGCCAAGACCAAGAACAACTTGGTGAGAGCCAAGGGGAGAGACTGTGTGGGGTTAGGGAGGAGTGCCATGGGAAAAGTGAGCATTGCCTGGTGCTTAGAAGATGGAGAGAGATAGATTAACTCTGCCTACCTCTTGCAACTGTGTTTCCCAGTGGGGATGGAGCTGTTTTATTTTGATTGCAGGCTTCCTGTTACTTGAAGCAAGGCAAATACAAAGATGCAGAGGTGCTGTATAAGGAGATCCTCACCCGTGCTCACGTGAAGGAGTTTGGCTCTGTGGACGGTTTGTACAGAAGCTGTTGGGTTGGGAAGGGTCTCCAGGCTCTCAGCCTAAACTTGGCTGGTTCTGGTGTTACCTTCATGGAGGGATGGAATGCCTTGGAGGGCTCCTTGAGATGCTGCCATTCTCTTATGTTACGCTGTTCCCCTGCTTCTCTCAGAAGTCTCAACCCAGTCTTTACTGGGTTAGGAATAGCTGCAGTTAGAAGGGAAATAGCAAATGGCACAGTCATTGTCAGGCATAGACTGAATTTTCTTGTGTGCACTTGAGACATGTACTTCCCCATGGAAGGACATTCTTTCCTTTCCCTGTCCTGCCCTTGCAATGTTTGTTTCCTTGGGGCTCTAGCCCAGAGACCAGGGGGATCTGGAAATCTTGCACGTCTCTGAGAGGAGCTGCTGGCTCTGGAGACAGAGTGCTGGGATGTGCAGGAGGAAGAGCAGCAGGGTGAGATGGTGAGTGGACCTGTTTTGCATTCTTCCCATGCAGATGAACACAAGCCAATTTGGATGCACGCAGAGGAGAGAGAGGAGATGAGCAAGGTGAGTCTGATTCTGGGGGGTTTGATCCTCTCTTACGCACAGTCACATGCTCCTTCCTGGAGGAGCTGCAGTCTGAACAGCTGCCATGACCAGGTGTCTGGAGACGGGGAGCACAGCATGGCTGCTTCTTGGGGCAGCAGGGAGGGAAGGCCCAACAAAGAGCATGAGGCTTTTCCCTGGGCAGGGCTGTTCAGCCTCCCAGCCATGGCTGCATGCTTTTTGCTTTAGTGATCCCTCTTGGGCATGCAGGTGATGGAAGACGGTGGATGGCAGAGGGTTGTGCTGCAAGGCCTTGGCGCACTGTTCCAAATTGCTGCCAATACCGAGAGCATAACCAGATTCTGAAGCAGCTCTTAGATTGTCTAGGAAAAAATGGAGGTCACGAAGAAACTGCTATAGGAAATGGAGCCAAACCTCCTGAAAAAGATCTCTGCACAGGGCGGGCCCTGAAAGAGGATAAAAATGCGTTATGCTTGCCTTGAACTGCACTGAAAGGCAAAGCTGCAGTTGCTCCGGTTGCCCAGGCCCCGCTCTGTGGTCAGCCGATAAATGCAAGCAAAGTCCTGTCTCTGCTTTAGCCAAGTCTAAGACTTTGCCTGCTTTTTGGCAGGTGAGTGAAGCAGAATAATGAAGGGCTGTAGTCTAGTCCTCTAGCTGCAGTGGGAGCAGACAGTCTTCCTTTTACTTTGCCCTCAGAGCAGGTCCCAGCCCTGCATGGGCTCAGGCAGCAGGCTGGTAGGCTTGACTTAGTGACTGGTTAGTCCCATCCTGTGAGTCCTTAGAGCAGAGCACTAGCAGGTACTTCCCACCAGCATACTGTGTCTTACCAGTGAACTGCTCTGTGCAGTTCCAGGTGCAGGGCTGTGCTCAGCTTTGCACTGCTCCAGTTACTGCACTATGAAGGCTCTGCTGCAAAGAATTTGTTCTTACTGGAGCACTATTCTGGAGAAATCCAACTTGGAATAGAGACCAATCTCCCCTTGCCTCCTCTGGGACTGACACTTTTCTGATGGTATCTTTGGAGAATTAAGAGGTCAAAATTAGATAGTTATAGTATGAAGCCATGCTCCAGATAATGCAAGATTTGCCATAGGGCAAGACAGCAGGCTCCGGACCCACAGTGGGAGAGAGATTCATTTTACATGTGAGTCTGAGGCAAGGGCTGAGCTTCTTTCCCTGCCCCTGGGGCTACTGTCCTCAGGACAGCTGTGCCTGTGCCCCGTGGCACAACATGGTTGGCATTCTTATTCAGGCAGCAGTAATCACATCCCTGCTTGTACTGCTGGCTCAGGAGCTGATGCTGCTGTGCTTTGCCTTGTGCTGTTCCCATATCTTCTGTTAAAATGCATCTATTAAAATCCCACTTTCAGGGTTTCTCTACTTTTTTTCCTTGACCCTTTTTCCTGGCAGCAGAGAGAGGCCAACTCATGCCAACAGCAAGGCCTTGGGTACAGCTGGCAGCCCTGGCCTTCAAGGCTCTATCTGCCCTAGAGGATTTGACACCTTTCCCATCAGGTTCAGACACTTTTTTAAGGCTGCCTCAAGCTTCAGAGGTGTATTGAGTCCTGAACTCTCCTGTCCCTGGTGCCTGCCCAGGCTGTATAGGCTCTGGTGCAAAGAAAACCACATGTGCCCGTGGCTCAGGGAGACTCTGGCATGTGGGATAAAGAGCTGAGCAGTACTGTGTGACAGAGTAAGAAAAATAGTCCCTGTGGAGACAGTTTTATCTGAACTAGAACCCTTTCCAGAGGGAAACTCCTGCTGTGCAGTAGTGGTTTTCTGCACCTGCTTGGTGAGAGCAGCCTGGGCTCAGGGCCAAGCTGGGTGCTTCCTGCCCAGTCCATATGTCCTGTCGGGGCAGAGCTGAGTCATGGCACAACCCCAGGTGCTCCCCATACACTGGGGTGTACAGCATATGAACAGGCAGCCCTGCTCATGCAGCAATGACAATTCCTGCCTGCAAATGCCACAGTCCCTACTGGCCCAGGGCTATGTTGGCTAGCAGCTACTATGCAGGGTAGGTTGTCCAGATCTTCTTCCTTGAGCATCAAGTTTTTGTCCCTCTCCTGTTGCTCTGGCTAGCTGCCCCTTTGCACCTGGCTGTGACAGGGCCAGCCAGCCACCTTTGGGGTGCAAAGGCTGGACATGGAGAGGAGACAGTTAACTGGGCTGAGTTGCTGTGGGGCAGGTCTGACTTTGTAGGCAGAAGGCTAGGATGTGGCTGGCTGATTTGGTTTTGCTAGCCATGGCTAAGGGGCTTAGTGCCCAATGCAGCCTCGCATGCCTGTGGGGTTTTTAGTCTCCCTTTTGCATGTTGGTTGGGGTGTTAGGCTCTCCTGAATGCCATAAGAATGGGCTATGTTGTCCCTGCTGCCTTTGATACCATGGAAGGTGGTAAGGAGATAGGATAATGCTCTTTCCTGGGACTGGAATCCCACTTTTGCTTGTGGCCCAAATCTGTTGCAGCAAATGGGCTTCTGACTTTCCCTCCAGGAACCTGCTGGGCTTTATCACTATATTTGCATATTGTGTTTCCAAAGGCTGGGCTGGTGCAGTGCTGCTGCCTGGGGCCTGCCCATGGCATTCAGTGGGGAGAGCACAGGCCAGAGAAGGGTAGCAGGTATGGGACTAACAGCTCTGATCTCTCCTTACCCTGTAGAGCAAGCATAGAGACAGTGCTCCCTACGCTGAGTATGGTGGCTGGTACAAGGCCTGTAAGGTTAGCAGGTAAGAGATGGGTTTTGAGCAGCTATGGATTCTTCAGGGACTGGCCTCAGGGCTCCCACTCACCTTCTATCTGTTACCACAGCCCGACTGTTAACACCACTCTGAGGAACCTGGGTGCACTGTACCGGCGCCAGGGCAAGCTGGAGGCGGCAGAGACCTTGGAGGAGTGTGCAGTTCGCTCTCGGCGACAGGTAACCCCAGATGGACTTTCCCTGGTGGAGGGAGGGGGTGTTGCAGGGCTTGGGGTGGCAGGTTATGGCACTGTTAGGTTTGGGGTGTGGTGAGGGATTCTCCTGTGCCTTGCAGTCTCTTATGTTCTTAGTTTACATACCCAGGACACCTTGGTGGTTGGAACTGTATATGTGCAGAGGTACATGTGTGGGATTGTACATATGCATGGATGGAGCAGACGTCAGTGTGTGTGGAAGAAGACATGGCTCATTGAGTGCAGAAATACTGCAGCTGGGTTAAGGCAGATTACTGGACCTCATCAGCTACTGAGGAGAACTGCACTCACTGGCACGTTTTCTTCATGCTAATTTTTTTGTCTAGAGGACACATCTGGAATTTCTTAAGAGTACCTCTTCCTAAACTCCTCTCAATCCTCAAATAAGGAGCTGTAAGCACCTAGCGTAAAGACTGAAGGACAGCAAAATACTTCACGTTCCAAAATGTGAAGGAAAGAAAGCTGTCAGCTTTGGGATAGCAAGCCCTTGTTCCCCAGGGTGGTTGATGGCTTTGTGGGGACTCAAAGCTGGGAATCCAAACAGAGACTGCTAAGTACAGGGTGCAGGATGGCATTTGGCTCCATTCTGCTTCTGCTGGAATGTTTTGGCTGTGATGGGGCAATGGCCAAAGAGGGAAGAGAACCAGGCACAGCAATGTATGGCAGATGTTTAGAGGGAAGGAGCACAGGTTCTTCCTTATCCTTTTCTACTTGCAGGGCATTGACCCAATCAACCAGACGAAGGTGGTGGAGATCCTGAAGGAAGGCGATGGCACAGAGAGACGTCGGAGCCTAGGAGGCAGCGTCAAGTACGAGAATGCCACAGACGGTAGCGAGGAAGTGAGTATGGGCGTGGAATGGAGCGGGGTAAGTACAAGACACTATCAAGAATGGCCTCAGCCGGCTGCCAGAGGGAAGGGACAACCTGGCTGAGGGCTGTCCCTCTGTGGCCTGTCGTGGCATCCTTGTCTGCCTCCATTTGTTCCCTGCACATTTCCTTCCCCTCTTGGCATGAGCCAGCCAGCCTGCAAGGTGCGTGTCTGGTTCTGGCTTCAGATGTACAGGCCAGACACTCCCAACTAAGGGCTCCTGCTTCAGGGGAGCTGCCAGGCCCTGGCAGTGCACAGCATGAGCTGGTCATGGTCTGCCCATAATCTTAGGCTTGCAACCTTATTAACATCTCTCCCTGCTGCTTCCCTCTTGAGGCCCTGGCTGAGAGCATCAGTCCCATCTTGGGCTCACACAGCCTCTGAGTGCCATTTGGCTGTCTGTCCTGCACTGCACCACAGACAGTGCTGTGAGCCTGGGGAGGGTTGTGTGTGTGTGACGTGCTTAGTGTGTCTGTGAGGGAATGACTTCAGGACACAGGAATAGTCTGCAGCCAACATCTTTGCTGTCCCCGTCTCATGGTCTCATGCCCTCAGCTGGCTCCGGCCAAGCAGAGGTGATAAAAGGCAGGCTTTTGTGGGATGCCAGGCTGGGCTGACCAGTGGTAGGAAGAGACTGGTGTTAGCTGAGGCATAGACAGGGCAACCTGAGCATGTCTGGATTTGCTCTGAGGCTGAGGGGCACTTCAGCACTGAGTTTGGAGAAAGGTAGTGATCTGTGTCTGGAACAGGCATCTTTTGTCTTCTGCAAGGAGGAGGATGGAGAAGAGGCAAGAAGTGAGGATGGTGCTGGTGGGTGCTTGGCTTGAGGGTTGCTAGAGCTGTTAACACTTACCATTCCTTCTGCAAACTCTAACTGACAGTATAGTGTAGCTGGGTATGATGGGGTTGTTGCAGCCTGAAACATGGGAGACACTGAACACATGGAGTCCTTCACTGCCCCCTCACATCTGCTGTCACTAACCCTTCTCCCCTGGCTCTGCTCTATCCTCACCTGCATGAGCTCCCTCCCTTCCTCGTTTTTCTTCCCTGTTGCCATGACAGCCCTTCAACACCCAAAGCCTGAATGAAGCCTGCTGGCTCTCTTGATTGTGGATTGTACATAGGAGGTGGCTGAAGGGGATCTGGAGAAGAGACCTTTGAGAGGACCCAGCAGCTCTCCCAGATGCAGGGCTTCCTATGTCCCACCTCTTGGCATCAGGAGTAAAGAGGGTCTTAGACCTGTAAGGCACCAACCCTGGGCCCCTGCACTCCCCATGAGTAACTGGGCTAGACAAGCACAGAGGGAGGGCTGAAGGTTTGGATTACAATGACCTGGATTACAATGGCTGGTGAATCTCTACAGTTCCCTCCTGGCTGTGGTTGGTGTTGGGTCATCTCTTTTCACTGGTTATGATCTGGGAGACCTTCTGACGGTCTCTGAACTGATCATCCCAAGGCAGTGCCACCCTTTCCCACAGTCTGTCCTAGACAAGCAGAATAATTCCTGCTCACTGACCCTTTTCCAGGGGTCTTCGCAGAGCTTCCCTGACCCAGCCAGCTGCGGATAGAGGATTTGAGGGCTAGCCCAACATCCGGGGTGACACAGCTGCTGCCACATGATACCTTTTCCAGCCTGCTGCACTTAGCCAGTCTCCTATTCCAAGCCAGCAGCCCTGCACTGTGCTGCAGCTCCCCTCAAAAGAGGGCTGAGGCAGCTCCTGCTGCTCCTATCTGTCACTGCCTGTTGTTCTCTGTGTTGGTCCAGAGACCTCATATGAGTGCCTTAAAGCTGCCTCTGCTGTCCTCCCTTAGCTGTCATCTACTACAGGTGGAGCCACAGGAGCTCATAGGGTGCTGGGAACCTCTGTTCTCTGCCCCCGTGGACAGCTCTGGAAGCAACCCAGGGCCTGGACCAGCTGCTTACTGCCCTGGTAATTGGACTGTGAGAGCCAGGATCTGGGATGTGAGTGCAGCGATGGCACTATCTCAGTGGTGCAGCGGCCTTGGCAGGTACCCCATGCCCAAGGCCCAGGAGCAAGCAGCTCCCAGAGCAGGAGGCCCAGGCTATTCCTCCCTGAGTTAGTTGTTCCTGCCAGCCCGCTAACCACACCGGCAAAGAAGTGAGCCTGTAGTTCAGTCTCACAAGAATCTCTCCCTGCTCAGATGTGGCCCATTGTCTCTGCATGTAGCCTGGGCCCTGCCCCACCTGTTCCCTAGGTGACTTACAACCTCACAGCCTTGTAAATTGTGTCTTTCTCCTCTCTGTGCACTAGGCTTAAATGCCTCCCGAGACTCCCTCTTTCCCCTCCACTGCAGTCACCTGGATGTTTGTGTTGTATCTTCCGACTTTTTCTCCACACCATCCCTCCTTCCTCGGCGAGAGCTCCACGCCAGTCCCCCAACCCTCCCGGTGCACGAGGGCGCCGCGACGCCTGCAGAGGAGTGCCTGGCCACGTAGCCCAGCTCCAGTCCCATGGCCAGCAAAAGCAGGAAGAATCTGCAAGGAGCTGCCCGCTCCCCCAGGCCAGGGTGACGGGCCACCATTCCCTTGCATGCCCCCA
Source organism: Sakesphorus luctuosus (assembly GCA_013396695.1). Lineage (NCBI taxonomy): Eukaryota > Metazoa > Chordata > Aves > Passeriformes > Thamnophilidae > Sakesphorus > Sakesphorus luctuosus. The sequence goes on from VWZD01000162.1 coordinate 22,169, forward strand.
CCCCTGGCCTGCCCTTGCACATCCCTGGGGGCCAGGCCTGCGGGGGATTGTCTTCACTTCAGGCATGGCGCCTCCACCGTCATTACACATCTTCAACCCTTCTATCTTATTCCACCCATCTCTACAGGGGCACAAAGATGGGTGGTTGTTATGGGACAGCAAGGCCTGGCCTAGGCAGGGCTGTTATGTGCCCAGTTGCTTTCTTCCCTGTAGACTTAGCTGATCTTAGGGCTATGTAGCAAACCTGCGCTGGTCCCTGGTGAGCTGGGCTGTTCCTGCAGCACAGGGCACTCCCCATATTGCTACCCTCCTCTCTTCTGAGCTCTGCAACCCAGGGACAGTGTGTTGGGTCTCTTTGCAGGGGCAAAGGAGTATAGGGCGGCCCATAGAGCTACTGTACATCCAAGATGAGGTGAGAGGTTGACAGCCAAGGGCCATGCATGGAACAGGGACCTGCCAGCACAAGCATGTTTGTCTGCAACCTCCTGACTGGATGCTGTAGCCAAGTTCCTCACCTGATGACATTAAGAGGTGAATCAGCTCCCCATTGCTACAAGGTTCCTAGGTGTGGCTGGTGGGAGAAACAGGGGCAAAGTTGTTCGGTTCCTTGGAGGCAAAGGAAGGGTAGGAGGAAAGGAGAACTTTTCTGCAATGAGTCAGACCCCCCAGGCCATTAGAAGTGGCTGAGATGGGGAATGAACTGGTTTGGACCAGAATGGTTGAGAGAAAAAGGAGGTGCAAAGAAGGATGTGAGGAAAGGAGGAGTTGCGGCTGGGGGTGTGCTGAGCATGTGGGGGATGGCTAGAGGAGGGCTGCCATAGGGTAAGGGGCTGAATTGCTCATAGTCCTTGGGCCTCACTGCAGGATGGGCTGTCCCTAGCCAAGTGGATGGGAAATCTGTAACCCAATTAACTGCTAGGAACGTAGTGCTGACCCTTACCATAGTGGGAGTGGCTCTGTGCCTCTGGTATTTCATGCCTTCACAGGGTCTGGTCCTATTGGTCACTACTGGGAAAGGAAATGTTTCCCAGGACCAGACTACTACTGTCTTGAGTCTCATACCCTGGGTGTACACTGTTATCCCACCTCCTTGCAGTAAGTGAACCTCTCTGGCCCTCCTACCTATGAGAAAGTTGAGGAGTCTGTAACCAGTAGTATAGAACCCAGAGGCCAGCGCAGGACTCTCCCTTATTTATTTAGCTAGATTGTTTCTCTTGTGCTAGTGTTCTGGCAGGTTGTGATACTAAATGTGCCTGTGTCTGTCTGGTCCTGGCTTTCCTGTGGTGGTGCAGAGGCCTGGGGGTTACATGCATGCTGTTCCCCTGGGAGCTTGTGCTTGCTGAAAGGAAGCTTGTCCTCTGGACGATGGGGTGTGGAGTCCCAGGCTGAGTGCTCCAGGGCTGTGCCTTTCCTGCTTCTCTCTGCCAGTGCTGCTCTATGCTCCTGGAGAGCAAGGAGTCCCCAGCATAGGGTGTATTCGGACCTCGGGGCCACCTGACCCTGTGCTTTGCCATGTCCTGGACCTGGTGCTGTAACAACTATACCTCTAATTAAAGGTAGACAGACCCAAATTGCTGCCCTGTGCTTCTTTCCGTGCTCTGTAGGCCAGCGTCGGTCAGCCCTGGGGTGGCGGGTGTAAATGCTACTGGAGCAGGTGTGGGGGCGCTTGGTGTCTGTCTGTGTGTGTACAGGGGCATGTGCTACCCCCAGGGCACCTCTCCTGGCCTGAGAACTGGAGGTGAAGGACCCATTTCTGCTGTGTTTCCCCCTGTCCTCCAGTCTGAGGTTGCTGCTAACCTCAGTTCTGTAACCATGTGTGGTAAGGCTGCCTTGAGGGATCTGAGCTTCTCCAAGAGTCGTTTCTGTTTAGCCAAAGAAATACCCCATTGTGTCTCCCAGTTCTGAGTGAGCTCCATGTGCTGTCAAATCCTGCCTAAGTCCTCTCCCTCCATGCACTAAGCAGGGTGGGAGCGTGCAAGAGAGAACAGCTCAGTGGTGGAGCTGCTGCTTTTTCTTTGAATGCTCTCATCCTGGTGGGTGCAATGGGGTGGAGGCTCTGCGGCAAACCAAACCCCATAAATGTTCTGGGTTAAAAATAACCGTGTAGAAAAGGGAGTGGGGAGAGAAGAGAGGCTATTTTTAACCCAGCACACAGCAGCATTTGGTTCTGGTGTTGGTCTGCAGTCAGTGTGCATCACTTCAGCTGGGGAAATATAGCTCCATCCTGCAGCCCTGACACAAGACCATACTTCCTGGACCAATCCTGCTGCCCTTGTACAATGGTCCTGCTCCCCTGCCCGAGCTCTGTTTCCTCTTCCACCACTGGTTTGTGCGTCCTGGGAAAAGGAACAATGTCTGGCATGGCAGGGAGAGTGGTAACCAGTGCAAGTCTCATGGGGAGGCTAAAGACACCCTAACCCATCTTGCTAATGCCACACACTGATGTCCATCTCCTTCAAAACCTGCCCAGTGTGCCTCATGCAGGAGTTGAATTTACTTTGCTACTTTTGGTGTTCTCTGCATTTCTGGTGAGTGGGTCCCTTGCAGAAGCAACACATGGCTCCCAACTTGGAAAATCCTCATCCCAATGAGAAAGTGAAGAGGTTTGATGCACTTGGCTTATCCAAGACGGGATGAATTGAATACCAGGAGAAAGGGTTGCTGGTAAGAAAAGTCCTGGTCAGCTGTTAGAGAGGGGTCTAGGGCTGGATCAGCTTTGGGTAATCAGGGACAAGAAGTGCTGGAAAAGGGTTCCCCAGGAGTACAACCTGTAGTGGTCAGCGCAAAGCAGTGACTGGCCTAAGGCAGAGACCCTGCTTACCTGCAGAACTGCATGGAGAGTCCTGGGGTAATTGCTGCTGCTAGCCTTAGCCACAAGGCATGTTGGTCATTTGGAGTGGCTCAGAGGGGCTCCCCTACACCTTAATGAGCAAAGGGCTTTTGTCATCACCCTCTCTTGCTTTCCTTTGCCCCAGTATGCCAGGGGTCATTGGAACCAGGAGCAGGGAAGACTGGTGTTATCAGGCCATCAGAGCAAAAGTAATTCCACATCAGCAGTGATGCCATAACCTTATGTACCAAGCAGGCCAGTCCACAGAGGAAGGGCTTGGTGCCATGATGACACAGTGGCAACCTGTGCCTTGCATGCATGTGGAGCTAAGTGCAGGAGGTGGGCTAGAGCCTGTCATGTGCTGAAAGTGCCTTTCTGAGTATTGGGGACTTTTGGAGGCATGTGGGAGGAAACAGGTTGGGGAACAAGATTTCAGGCTGGTTTTGGTCTTCAGAAAAAGCAGGCAGACATAAAGAAACCCCTGCAAAGTGCCACCCCTGGGGCAGCTAGTGGTGCTGGGCACAGCTAAAGTTGGGGAGCATAGTAGTCTTGGCAACACAGCATTGGTGCAGCCAAATTAATATATCCCTAATGGAGCTGCCTGAATTGCTCAGGAGGCTCAAAGCTAATTGTCTTGGGAGTGTTAGAGGTGGGACAAGATTGTGCTTGTAGAATGGTGTGTCTGATGTGAGTGAGCCTGTGGAACCAAGTTGCACATCAGGATGAGTGCTGGACAGAGAAGAGGACTAGTGTTGGTATGGTGAAGGAGGTCAAGGGGTGTGGGAGGATAGTCTCCAGCCAGCAGCAGCAGAGGAGAGAGTCCTTAAAATGCAAGTCCTAGCAGCATGTCCTGGCCTGACAAAAGTATCCCTAAGCTTGGGACTCCCATGACTTCTCTGGCCACTGGGACCCCCTTGGCAGCTGCTTCCTGAGCTATTGCAGGTGATGGAGCTATGTCATGTTTAAGCAGGGATGTGGCCAGTGCCATTTGTCCTGGGACAAGTCAGCAGCCTATCTGGGTGTTGGGCTTGCACCGGGTAGGAGGGCTCATCAGTTTGGATGAGCCAGGCAATGGTGATGGCGTGTCCCTGACTCCATGATCATCATGTCCTGCTGAGAACCAGGGCAAAGAGAGAGCCATGTTTAGCACTAAGTCTGCTTTGGGCCAGGGCTAAATCCTCAGTCCAAGCAGGCAGGAGGATGTTTGGAGCCAATTCCAGCCACTCATCAGCAGCATGCCAGAGCCTTGTCAGTGCCACTCAGCCATCATCCTGGCTTGTGTCTCTGTGTCCAGGATGGCAGTGGTACTCTGCAGCGCAGCAGCTCCCTGGGGAAAATCCGGGATGTGATACGGAGGAGCAGTGAGATGTTGGTCAAGAAACTGCAGGGCAATGGTCCCCTGGAGCCTAGGAACACCAGGTGGGTAGAAGGGTCAGGCTGGGTACAGGGCAGATGGGTGACCTGCCACCTTGTGGGGCTGAATCTGACCAGTCAGCGTGATCCCACCTGCTCTCTTCTGCTTTCTTGTAGCATGAAACGAGCTGCATCATTAAATTATCTGCACAAGTCTAGTGATGCTTCATTTGAGGTAAGCATAGGGTGGGTGATAGGGCTAGTACAGGAATGGGCACTGGCATGGGGGCTGTGTGGCCAGTGGCACAGGTGGTGAGGGCCATAATAGTGGGCCACAAGTGCAGTGCCTGAGACCCCACAGTGTGTGTACTCTGCAGCTGTGGTGTGCTGGAGCCACACTGCCTAGGCCAGTGCTCCCACAGCACCTCTGGGCAGCTGCAGACCTCTTCCAAGGTCATAGCTCCAAGTTTGAAGGTATTGCCTCCAAGTAATCACATTCCTGCCTGCTGAGCTCAGCAACCCCTCCAGCCACAGAATGGGAGCAGAGGCAGCACCTATTGGGTTTGACAGCAGCACCAGGGCAGTCCTGCCTTCCGAGGCAAGGGATGCAGGAGTTGAGTAGAAGCTTTGGGGTGTGGCGATGGATTGCAAGTATGTCACAGGCACTGTATTTTTTTTCTAGGGCACCCAAGGCCTCCGTGCAGAGAGCAGAGGCCTCAGCGCCAGCAGCATGGACCTGTCCTCCCACAGCTCCCTGCTGTCCTCCAACTGACCTGGTTCCCCTGCTGCTGAGCACCCTGGCTTTGCGCTACACGGGGCAGTACCCGGCACCTCCCTACACCACCTGCTCTGTTTTCCCCAGCACTGGCTCTCCTGCCACCGTCTGCCTGCCCAGTCCGGCCTCCCCCGGGGGTCCCTAGCTAGTTTGGGCACCGCAGCCCGCCCGCATGCTCCTCCGCCGCGCACCGGGCTCAGCAGCCCCGGTTGGCGGCACGCTCGGTACCGGTCGCACNCTCCGCGCTCGGTCCGCCGGTGCGACAGGGGGCGCTCTCGCCGCGCCGCCCCGCGGCCGTGACGGTCCCGGTGCCGCTCCCGGCCCCAGCGGNTCTGTTTTCCCCAGCACTGGCTCTCCTGCCACCGTCTGCCTGCCCAGTCCGGCCTCCCCCGGGGGTCCCTAGCTAGTTTGGGCACCGCAGCCCGCCCGCATGCTCCTCCGCCGCGCACCGGGCTCAGCAGCCCCGGTTGGCGGCACGCTCGGTACCGGTCGCACACGCTCGCCAGGTAGAATCGCCGGCCGGGGGCGGGGGTGGGGGGTCGGGCTGTCCCCCGGCCGGGACAGTGGCGGAAGTGCCCCGGGAAGTCGGTCCCCCGCCGGGTGATCGCTGTACTTTATTTTATTAAATAAAACCGACCCTAGAAGCGACCGCGGCTCGGCCTGAGCGGGACGTCGTGGGGGCGGGGCGGGCGTGGGGGNGGCGAGGAGCCCGCGGCCGCCGGCGGGGACGGCAGCGACAGCGAGGACGACCAGGAGGAGCAGGACCGGCTGTTCGCGCACTGGGAGGTCGTGGCCAGCACGCATCGAGTGAGCCTGCCCCGAGGTGAGCGCCGGGCCGCGGGGCCAGCACGGGCCTGCCGGGGCTGACGGCACGGACCCGGACTCCTTCTGCACTGCGGCCGGGGCGAGCGTCGTCTCTCCTGTGCTTTGCCTTGCAGACATGGCAGGCCCGATCGCCCAGATGGCCCGGCACAGCCAGGCTCGCGAGCCCGTGCCGTACGTGTCTCTCTCGCAGCACGGGAAGGTGAGGCCGGACCCTCCCTGCACACCGGGGTTCTCGCCCGCTGCCCGCCCGTGGTGAGGCAGGCTCGGGTGCTGCTGCCAGTCCGGGGAGCAGGAAGAGCCTCTCCCTGGCAGGGAAGGTGTCCCGTGTCGGCAGGCGCGCACCGGCCTCGCAGAGGTTCCTGCAGAAGCGCCGCAGCCAGGATGGCACCTCTGGATCGGTGCAGTATTTTGCCATTCCTGCATCTCTCCCTGTGCAGAGTAATGGCAATGCTCAACTTCCTTCCCGGCCTTTATTTTAAAATTGGACTAGTCCTGCTGCTTTCTCTGGTCTTCTGACTTCCAGCTGCCTCCTTTACCAACCTCACCTCTGCTGGGGTGGCACATCCAAGAGAGTGACTTTTCAGTGCAGAGTCTTGCTCCCTGCCTTGCTCAAAACACCTTGTTGCATAGCTCAAAGTTCTGCTGGCTTTGTGTTTGTGCTCGTTATATGGCTGCTGATTGAGCTGGAGATCTCAGCTGGCACAAGATAAATACATTTCTGTGGGGAAAACGGCGTCTGGTGACCTGAAGATGTGTTGTTACTTGTTACGACTGCCAATCCAAACATGGTATCTTCTGCCTGAAGAGCTCCTCTTCATGCTGGTTAAGTTGCACACTTCTCTTGCACATAAGGGTGCTTCTGAGCTTTGAGAAATAACTGCTTGTCAGACTGGTTCCTGTGGCTCTGCAGGCCTGGTTGGGCTTTGTACCCAAGACATCTGTCAATTGTCCTTTATATGAGGAGTGGTTAACCAATTTCTTCTGGGCTGAGGTCCAGAACTCCCTGTAAAACATGTCTGGTTGTGCAGCTCTGAACTGGGGCTTCACCACACTCCCTCCTTCCCTGTTCTTCTGGGTCCCAGGGACTTAATCTGGGCTCTTGTCCTCTTGATCCTAGGCAGGAATAGGGCCCCAACACTTTGTGGAAACTGAAGATGTCTTGTTGCCTGAAGATCTTCTGTGCCTGAGGAAGGTTCTTGGAGTTTGAGGCTGGATGAGAAAAGAAGAGCCACTTCCTGGCATTAGTGCTGAGGGGACTTTGGAGCTGAGGCTCTTAGGGACACGTTTCCCAGGCTCAGGCAGGCCGTTAGTATTTGTTGCTTCTCCTCAGCAATCAGTGCTACAAGCCCTCATCCTCTCAGAAACAAGTGAATTATCATATCGCCTACAGTGCCGTGCTCTGTCAGTACTCAGTCAAATTCCCCACCTCACACTGCAGGGATCTGTTGCTACTCGATCTCTGTGAAGCATCTTCAATATTTCTCCTGGCCAAGTCTCATCTGGGAGTGGTGGTGCTTAATATAAGGATCAGGCTGTGGCATACCCAGATGCTGTGATTTGCTGGGTTGTTTGTTTGCAGATGGTGTGGCAGATGAGAGTTGCAAATAGTGTGGAAGGACTGGTGGGTTTCTTGCTTGGAAAATGCTCTTGTTCTGCTCTGCTTTGCTTAGTGGGACAATAGCTGGCTGACCTGCAGTGTTTTGGGTCACTGTCCTTACTGGCATCCCACTGCTGCACACAAGCAGGCCAGATGCTTTCCTTCTCCTTTGGTTTGGCTTTCAGAGTAGAGACCTGATGTGTGTGGAGGCACAGGGAGGCTGCATTCAGTGTTGAGTCTGGTTACAGCTTCCTGGCTCAGGCACTGCCAGCACAGCTGTGGAAGCAGGAAGTCTGGGAAGATACCCTGAGCTCTGTGGAACAAGGTTGTCTCATGGCCACTTTAATCTGGCTGAAGAACAAGATAACAGCAGGAAGATAGGTGCTGGTTACAATTTCCCAGACCCTCTTTATGTGTTACCTGTAGGCACAAACATGCCATGAGCTGAACTATGAGCATATACAGATGTAATTTCCACACTTGCCTTGTCTCCCTTCTGTGTTGAGTTTGTCCAGAAGACTGGACGTTCTGCCTTGGAAATAGAGATTCTGACCCATCCCATAAAGCTGTCTGCTCTGCACTAGCTAGGTTCATGTTTCTTCTTCCTTCTGTCACTTCTGAGAATGGGAGAAGGATTTGAAAGGAGTTTTGTTCCGGTCTTCACAGCTGTTCTAGGTGCTAGAGCCCTTCTGCCATGTTTTCCCTTCTTTTTGCTTGTTAGTCTCTGTGTATGCAGTGTTCCAGGGAAAAGGCATTGCACTTGAGAATAACATCAGTCTTACTGAAGGTCTTTGGGTGCCTGGAATCAGGAACATCCCTGTGAGTAGGAAGGACAGAGATGGGAGGATGTACTGCATTCCTTGTGCATGCCAGGAGCCTCCAGACCCCCCTGCACCCTGTCCCTTGTCTGTGCCTTTCCTTTTGCTGACTTTTCCCCAGTGCTTATAAGTATCCTTGTCTGAGGTGTGTGTCACGCCAGCTCCCCTCGCCTTCTTTGTCCTCTTCGGCCAACCACTGACTAGCAGAGGGGCTCATTTTGGCAGGGCCCTGTCTCCCCGCTTCTTGCCTGTCAGTGTTGGTTTTCCACCCAAGTGCTGCAGTGTTGTCAGTGTGCTTAACTCTGACTTGGCATATCTGTGGCCTGTTTCAGTGCGAGGAAGTGGCCTATGAGGAGCGGCAGTACCCAGCTGGGAAGTGGGCGTGTGTCACCAAGGGGGAGGCCATGTATGAGCAGAGCATCTCCATGAGCTTCATGAAGCTCATGCGCTACATCTGCAAGGAGAACTCTGTAGGTGTGTGCAGGCAATGGCTGGAGGGGCTGGCAGGCTGCACAGAGGGAGGGCTTTGCCAATGTCCACCTGGAGTGGGGAGGAGGGCTGCCACTGCTGACCCACCTGTCTCACTGCCTTCCTACCTCCTTCTAGGTTGCTATCTGGGCATGACAGTCCCAGTTCTCAATGAGATCCACCTGACCAAAGATGAGACCGAGCTGGAGCGTGAGGTCGTAACTGCCTATTATCTCCCAGGAGAGTTCCAACAAAACCCCCCTGTTCCCATGGATCCTGAAATCCACATCACTGAGAGGGCTCCGCTCCGGGTTATAACCAGGTGACCCCAGCACTGGAGGTGTTTTCTCAGCTCAGCAGAGATGTACAAACTCCCTGCATGGCTGCTGTGGTTCCTTGGGCAGAGGGATGGGAGCCCTGGCTGTGGGAAGGGGAAATGCGCTGACTCTGTTGCCTATGTTGTTCCCTTTGCTGCAGGGTCTTCTACGGGATGACCACTGAGGAGACAATTCTGCGGGAGATCAGTCTCTTTTGGGAGCTCTTGGGCTCCACAGACACTGTGCTCCGGGACACCTACATTGTGGCTTCTTATGAAAATCCCAGCATCCCTCAGCGCCGCAATGAGATCTGGTTCATCTGCCAAGCAGAGTGAGTCTCCTCTGAGACCAAAACCATCCTGTGACTGGACCTGGTGCAAATGGCAGTTCTGACCCAAACGAGACGGAGCACATCCTGACCCACTACTCACCCACAGCATGGCAGAGTGGGTTTGCAGTCTGCCCTGTAAGGGAAAATCCCGACATGGGAAATGCTGCCTGGTCTGCACTTCACCTGCCTGTGCAGGGACCAGCTGAGGCTGGAGCAAGCACCAGGGACAACCTCTGCAGCAAGCTTCTGATGGGAGGCATGTGGTGGGGGGCTTATTAAGGCAGTAATCACGTGGGCTTGTGCAATGTGCTAGCCTGGCCCATGCTTCTCAGCTCTGAGCTGGGCTAACAGAGCTGTGCCAGGTATGCTAATGGGGCTTGTGGTTGGCAGAATCACAAGCTGATGGTGTCTAGGTGGCAAATCACTGTGTATAAGGTGTAGGGCTCTGTGTAACCTCTGGCCTGCCTCCTGTGAGAATGGCTGCCTGTCCTGAACAGAGCCATTGAAATGCTGCTACAGGGACAGTGGGGTTTGAAGGGGGAAAGCGCTTGAATTCACATGTGAATCCTGAGTGTTTCTTGCTGGGGTGGCTCTCTGGACTGTTGGATGCCTCCCTGGCTGTCACTCACCATTCCTCAGCCAGGACCAGGGCGCTGGCAGCCTTTGTCCATCTGTTGTGCGTGCTGTTTTGCAGACCTGCTACAAGGTGAGAGGGACAGGTCCTGACAGTGGCAGTGGCACCCCTGTGTGTTTTGCATTTATCAGTGAGTTTCATAGCCATGAACACCATCATGCTTTTCTGAGGGAAGCTGGCAGTGCCAACAGTAAATAAACCCAGCTCAAACCACTGCAGCTACAGATCACTGATGGTGGGAATGTGGGGTGGCTTGGGAAGAGACTCAGTGTCTCCTTCCTGAAGATGCTCCAGGTTGCAAAGCTATGGCTAATTAGAAGGGCTCTAATGTTTGCCCAGGTTATGGCCCTGTGTTAAGCCAAGGACAGCCTCTGCATTGCTGCACAGGCTGCTTATGTTGCTGCTGCCAACAGCTGTGGACACACTCCACTGCAGGTAAGGTGGTTTTTCTGTTGGATGGGGTCTGGTCTAGCCTTGTTTTTCCCTGTGCAAAAGCTGGATCCTTTGGCTGTACTGCACATGGGCTCCCGATCTTTGGGTGTGAGGATTCTAATGTGACTGCACATCATGCTGGTTCGCTGCAGGAGCATGTACTTCTGCAGATGCATGCTTAACTGGCTTGGTGTCAAGGGACTTGTGACTGCTTCTGACCTAGTTCCTAAGGAGTTTCCTTGTGCTGTGTCTGACTGTTTGCTGTGTGCCTCATTGCCTGCTGCTGCTGCTCAAATTCTGGCTCTGGCCCTTTGACTCTACGCTGCAGCTGGAGGGTAGGAATGGGGAGAAGACCAGGGCCAGCTCTGTGGTCTCACTGCCCTACCAGCACAGGTGGCTTCTGCCAACTGCTTTCTTCAGTCAAATGCTGTTCACTGCCCTCTCCAGGCTGGCTTGCCCTCTGGCAGCAAGGAGCCTGGCTGCCCAGCTAGTGGCTGTAGGGAGAGTGGGGCTGAGCATGTTACACTCCGCAAGGGAATAAGGCAGCTTCAGGCAGAGTCTGGGCAAGCACAGCAAGAGCAGACAGTAGCTTCCTGGGTATCTTGTGGTGCAGTTCTTATTCCTGGGCCGCTAAAGCAGTATGGACTGGGGAGATGCGATGACAGCCTGCAGATCTGAGACTGATACGGTAAGTGCTCCTCAGATAAGTCATAATACCTGGATCATCAGTGCTGAACTCACTTTCCCTCCTGGGGAAAAAGAAGCAAGTCCCTTATGTGAGGTTAGGGTCAGGTGGCTCGGTATCAGCAGGAGAGAAAGTCTGCTAGTGTGTATGGGACGGAGACTTTGTCTAACTATGCATCAGCTGCTTGGCTTGCCCTGAGTTTGCAGGTGGAAGCAAAACTTCCTTTCTTGAGGTTGTTGAGTAGGCTACCACTTCCTCTGAGGCTGCTTGGTCCCCAGCCACAACCAGAACAGCTTTTGGTGGCAGGAGGTGGCGGCTTCCGTACTGGTCTGTGGTTACTGGCAAAGTTCCATGGCTGCCTGACCTGTGGGAGCAGCTCTGTGGTCTCCCAGGAGGTGGTAATGGGGGCTTCTGGTGCAGCACCAGGCTGGCACTGCCACGCAGGGCAGCAGCACACTCCAATCCTGTGCCACAGGTTTTGCTGAGTAAAGGCTTTGGCATCCTCTGTGATGGATCCAGCAGTGCTCGTGGGGATGTTGCAGTGTGTCTGATAGTGAGTCTTCCACACAGTACCAAAAGCAACTAGCATTTTGGAGGCTCAACAAACCAGCTGGAAAGCTGGTGTTCAGAGCTACAGCTGCCAAAGCTTGTGTTGCAGAGCTGAAGCACATTCCATCGGAGGTCAGGCAAAGAGGCCTCCAGACTGGGCCATGGAGATCGCCATACCAGCTCATGCTGTGCCTTGGCTTGGTCCCTGCAGAGGAGCAGCAAGGAACAGTGTGCTCCTTCTGTGCATGGGGCTCTGTGTCCAGCTCTCTGCCCGTAGCAGGGTGTGGAGCTCCTGGCTCCCCATTACCCCAGTGCTTTCACAGAGTCTCTCACTGCGGTACAGGCCTGGAGCTTCTGCCATCCATTTAACAGCTCGACTACGAGAAGCCCCTGGGTGGGGAGTGGAGCTCTGTCGCCTCCTCGCTGCTCACAGGCACGGCCGTGTTCGGCAGGAGCAGGGGGCACGCAGGGCCTCCCGGCACGACCCCTGGTGCCGGTGGGGCTCTGCAGGGAATGGCACCGGCGAACCCCTCGCCTCGAGCACCGCGACAGAGCCGCCGGGCTCTCCGACCCTGGCGCAGCCTAGAGCGCCTCGCTCTTCCCGACCCCGCCCGGCTTCCGGTGGCTGCCCCTCCGCCGGAACCCCTCCCGTTGGCGGCGGGCGGGGCGGCGGCATGGCTGGGGGCAGGCGAGCGCGCTGACTGGCGCGGCGGCGAGGGCTGCGGAGGATGGCGGCGGTGCGGGCGCTGCTGGTGCTGCTGGTGCTAGGTGAGTGCGGGCCGCGAACAGCCGCCGCAGCGTCCGCCGCCCCGGGAATGCGCGTCCCGGCGGCGGGGCGGGGGCGGTGGGGCTTCGCGCCCCCTCTNTCACCGGCGTGCGCCGGCTCGCCCTGCCTGCCCGCCCGCCCGCTCGCTCCTACCGGGGAGCGTCGTGCCCAGATCCACAGGGATGCAAATGCGCCAGACATTTGCCCTCTGGGAGGCGGCGAACAGACGCTCCTGGAGCAGCCGCGCTCCGGGGAGGGCTGCCGGAGGCCCCTGTAAGCGAGACTTGGCCCCGACCCGCGCCTCTCCGGGCCCCACGGCTGAGGCTGGGAAGGCTGTTTGTGTGCAGTGGTGGGTGGTTTTCCTATGAAATCTGATCAGATCAAAACTCGAAGAACAAACAGTGGGCACGCGGTGGGGTTCCACCCGTGGAGATTGACCTCCCGCCTGCCGAAGGGGTTTTGTCCTTTGCTGGGCACATCTGGACGATTTCTCTCCCCCGGCTTCCCGTGCCACCCTCTGTGCTGTGTAGGGTGTGAGCCAGCCTCCCTGACTGTTCCTAGCTCTGCGGCCCCTTGATTTTCCTGGCTGCTGCTTTTCTCATTTTCCAGCTCCAGCTACAAAGCCCAAACCCACCTTCCTTCGCTCTGCTCCATGGTGTTTCTCCCCACTGACCTCCTAGCACTGTTTCCCTTGTTTGAGGAGCCCAAGGTCTTGGCTGTGGCGTGAGAACCACAGGGGCTGTGAGCTGTTTCCCAGCCTGGCTTTGAAGGGTGCCATGGCTGCCCCATGCCACATGACCTCATTTCTTCACTTGGGAACTCTGCTGACACGGAGGGTCTTGCATGTTGCCAGTACCCATTCAGAGTCTGTCTCAGTGTGCACGGTTGTAGAGTTTGCTTTGCAGTTTCTGCTGTGAAATCAAGAGCAATCAGTTTAGTGCCTGGGTAGGATACTGCCTCTGAGGGAAAAGTATCTATATAGCACTTCTGCCCTTCATATCTGGAGGCGTGGCTGAGCCCTGCTGCCAGGCGGCAAGTATTGTCCAATTTACAGCTGATAAGCAAGAAAAGCAACACTTACTTAGCTGATTAGCACCATGATTGCCACGAGCCTTGGCAGCCTTGTGGGAAGGTTGTTTCTGGAGGAGGAGCGCATGCTGAGCTTGGGCCCTGGTTTGCAGGCACAGGGCCCTGAGAACCTGCCACAGCATTCACCTCCCTGCCAGCGGGCCACTGCTGGCAGCTGGGATGTGCAGGCCTGCCTGTGAGGGCTGTCTGCTGCCTTCCTACCAGCACGCTTCACTCTTCAGTTGCTGGAGTTTCTGTGCTGCTCCTTGTTTCTCTTGCTGAGCAAGACCATGTCCTACAGCACTGGGAGGAATATGCTGCTGTCTGGCTCATGGACGCTGAAAAATCTCAGATGCCATCAACACAGCTGAAACGTACTGCTTCACATGTGGGTTTTATGGGCTAGTGCTAAGTTTTGTGGGCTGCAGGGCACTGTCTCCCTTTCCCTATGGATACTGTTTGGAAAGAACACTGGGAAAAGACATGTGAGGTGTGGAGTATCCATGGCTCATGCCTTGTCATATATGCGCTCCAGAAGTGCTCAGTGCCTGGACTGCTGGTCCTTGTTCCTCCATTTCTGTTCTTCAGCTAAGCTGTGGTCTTTCTGGCAGTGGCACTGCAGCATGCCAGATGTGTGCTGACTTCTTCTGGAACATCTGGTTGAAATGCTAGCAGAGGAAATATTTGCTGAGTCAACTTTTCTTTGAAGCTAAAAAAAACCCAAAAGGGCTATTTTGTTCTGGAAATGCCTCTGTGGCCTGTGTTAAGCTGTATATTTCTGTATGACAGTGCTTTTTTTGTGTTTGATAGCAAGCCTGGTCTTAAAGAAGAGCATTTCTGAAAACAGGAATGATCTGATCCTCACTGGGACTTGGCTGTGTTCAGACAGGGCTCTTGGCAGGCTGGAAGCCCAGTGTGGCAGGAGCTTCAAAGGCACTGCAACTTCACAGTCATTGCCATAGGCACTTCTTCGTCTGCACTGTGGGATCCTGGACCACTGGGAGCTTGCACTGATCAGAGGGTTGTCATGTTCTGCGTCCTTTAAAGATGTCCTCTGAGCTCTTAATTGATCTGGAATGAGGCCATCTTCTAAAGGCAGGTGGGCAGATGTTTAAACTGCAACAAGCACCAGTGTTTGATTGCATGCTGGCTGATGAATACTCTTGCCAGCTGAAAGTAACTTTCCTCCCAGTCTGCTGAATACCTCTTGTTCAAGGGAGGCAAGTGGATGGCAGCTCTCATCTGGTAATTGGTCAGATGGGTAGGTTTCGCCGTGTTTGGCCAAAGGCTGGTCCATATTGCATCCAAGCAGAAAGGCATATGTGTCCTAGGAGGGCAAACTGCACTTTCTCTAAAGGCCATAAAGCTCGAGGGAAGTGGAGGAAAGAAGATGGGAAAGGGGTAGGAAGTGAAGAGGCTGGCTTTGGGGCAATGGACAAGAACACAAGAGCCAGTTTGGCTGTAAGCAATAAGGCATTTCAGAAAGATCTGAAGGTTGTGAGGCCTGGTTGCAGGTATTTACTAGTGTATCTTTACACTAATATTTTTTTTGCCTTCGTTTTAATTCATCTGCTATTTAAGTTGGAAAGATCAAAGCTGTATTCCAGCAAGCTCACATGGACTTAAGTAAATAACTGGACCCAGTGCACCTCTTTCCCGTGAATAAACACTCTTTCCTCTCTGAACATTTTCAAGCCTACCTCTTCAGGCCTGGAATGCAAAATATGTCACATTAGCAGTGGGTGTTTCCACTGCTTTCGATATTTGGGAACTTGGAACAAATGCTTATTTAGCAGCAGACAGGCTTGGGTACAAATGTGCTCTGTGTGAAGGTAGTTGCTGCTGCAGTGTTTGCAGGGAAATTCCCCTGAGACTGGGGGACATGCGATTGTTTGTCCAGACCACAAGCAGTTCTCGTTCTCCTAACGTGAGTGTTGGTCTCCTGGACTGGGACAGGCAGCTCTTTGGAAGCCTGGAGGGCAGCGAGACTGACAAGATGCTTGGCAGATGCACAGAAACATTCTTCGTGGTGAGATTTAAGTTACACAGGGTGTTAACTTTGAATTTGGTAGGATTTGCTAAGGTTGTGAACCAGCACAGTGGATTTTGCGGTGTAAGTGAAAGACACAGGCCCACAGGTAGCATGGCAATACCTCCTGGGGAAGGCTGATTGTGCATGACATGGGAGAAAGGCAACTGTAGTGTCTTTGACCTTTATCAGAAATCAACTGTGTCTAGGGGAAGAGGGAAAAGAGAGATGAAGAAATGACAATTTGACAGTTAATAAAAAAAAAACCCAACATGTTGATTCTTGGGCCTCAGTGTACATTTCAGCATGGCAGAGGTGCCAAGGTGCGTGGCCCGATTCCATGTCCTACTCCTTGCTTGGAAGATGTTGGGAGGTGGCATCCAAGAGTTACTTGTAAATGCTTTTTAGTCTGTTAGAAGAGCGGATGTTATATTGCAAAGTGAGGTTAAATGGTTGTGCTGTGAATGTAGTGTACCTTATGTGCTGGCTTGCCTGAAAGAAGCAATCCCACTGCTGGGCATGGAAGGATTTGTTCTCTGAGTGAGACCTTACAGGAAGGAGGTAGGGATGCTTCAGATTTTCAGGCTTTTCATATGGCTGCTGGTAGAGCAGAGGCCATTCCCTGGGCTTTGTCATAATTTGGAGGCTCTGCTTGTGGTTCACCTCATGTTCCTTATGTTCTTTTGAGCTTTCACCAGTCCAGAAACATTGTGCATGTCTTGTGTTTCTAGGGAGTTTGTTCAGAGGGTGTTGTGAGTAAGGTGGGGGACCCTGGGGTCTTTTAGAAACTTGCTTGCTTGCTTGCTTGCTTCCTAACACCAAAGCTGTTGAACCACAGCATAAGGAAGCAAGCACATGGATTTTTCATTTTGGAGGATGTGGCCAGTTCAAAGTCCTGTACTTCACCACCTTCATCCTACCAGACCCTGTCAGAATCTGCTGTGCTAGTGGTGGTGATGAGCTATCCCCTCTCTCCTGTTCCCTGCCTGTCACTGTGGGATCTGATCCAGAGGCTCCTTTCCTGCACTGCTGTTGGGTGCTACATGAGGGAGCAATGTCTGGTCTCCTATGAAGTCACACAGGACCAGCAAATCTATCTTTGCACTGCAATGGGAACTGTTGCTCTTGCTGTTTGGTTTAAAGAGGACAGCTGGTGTCCCTAAAATGGACCAGACTGAAGGATCATCATTGTGGAGGAGGCCATCTAATGTTTCACTCTTGCTGTGCTCACTGAATACATCACTCTGCAGGCAGTAGAAAGGAAAAGAGGCTTCCAAGGCATGTCTATACACTT
The DNA here is from genome assembly GCA_013396695.1 of Sakesphorus luctuosus. Lineage (NCBI taxonomy): Eukaryota > Metazoa > Chordata > Aves > Passeriformes > Thamnophilidae > Sakesphorus > Sakesphorus luctuosus. The sequence goes on from VWZD01000162.1 coordinate 38,940, forward strand.
GTAGGTTGGTTTGGGAGACACAAAAGTGTCTGCAGTCTCAAGGAGTGAAGCACTGAAAGAATAGTTGTCTCTGTTTTTTTCTGGAAGTGGGCAAAGTCTGATTATAGTAAAGCTCTTGTGGGCTCTTGAGATTGGAGGCTCATTCAGTGTTTTAAGCAGTTACAGCTCTCCAGATCCAGCCTGTGGGGCCAGGTGCTGCTTGAATAGAGGTTGAATAGGTTTGTCCAGTGTTTCCTCTTGCCTCTGCTTTGGCACATTGCAGCACGGTGAGTGAGGATGAACCCATGCCACCCTGTCAAGACAAGGACTCCATTTCTGGTTATTCCTTTGTTTCGGGGAAATACTTGGCAGCAAGCACTATTCTGTGTTTACCTATGTCTCCTTTTAATCTGTGCAGCCTCTGCTGAGTAGCTGTGGAAGATCTTCAAGCCAAACACAAGTGGTCTTTGTTTCAAAGCATCAATTTGTGTTGGCAGCCAGGTCTGCAGCGCATGTGCTTTTCATTGACTGCTGCTCCGGCTCCATTTCTCACTCTTGCCAGCTCTTTTTTAAACTTAATACAAAAATGTTTTTCCTGAGCTTAAAATGCTGAGACATACAGTATTTCTAGTCTTAATTTAAGCCTTGCCTTTTTCAGGGAAGCAGTTTCTGTCTGGTCACAGAACAGACTGCTTACCTCTGCTCTGAGAAGTAACTAATATATGCCGTCTGATCAGCAAAGAGGGAGGTGAGGGGGGACTTCAGAGTGGTTTGCAAGTTTCTGAAAGCCTGATCTGTGTGCCTGGGATGAGAAGCTTTGGTGTGCCTGCCCAGCTCTGACCATTCCCAAGCTTGCTTGTCTTTGAATAGTTTGGAGAAGTTGATGGGTAGGTGCTTTTGTCAAAACTCTTTGCAGACTTTTACTGCCTGGGGCTACTCCTTTTGTTTGAATAGCTTTCAAAAATCCATCCTCTGTTCTCTGATTTTCACCCTCTGCAGTTGTTCTTCGAGGGCTTCTCTTGAAAATGCATTCTAATCCTTAGAAATTATAGGTGACATCCAGGTAAAGACCCATGTCCTTAACTTAAAGCATTCCTGTTGGCAGTGAACAGATGAACGCTGAGGTGTTCAAGTGTCCCAGAGAGCAGAATGAAAGCCAGGCAGGTCCAACTGCAGAATTCAGGATGGAACATCACAGTGAGGAGTACTCATGAACTCTGTTCCCTTGCACAGCAGGTCCACACAAATTGTGTGTCTGAAGAGGAGGCATGACTGTTTTTAACTGATCATTCCTTGTCTGAGATAATGCTTGCCAGTGGGATACCAATAGTCTGTCTTCTCCTTGTCAAATTAAGCTCTAATTTGAATGGAGCAGATAGGAAGTTTGGCATTTGTAGACTGGAGTGTGCACAGGGCCCCTGCATGTGTGTCAGTCGAATCCACCACTGTCAGATGATCTGGACCTCTGTGAGGTTGAGGTGTCCTGGATTGATTGTTCAGGATGATGAATGAAGAAAACTGATACAAGCAGATTCCTGTCTGGAAGGTGGTGTGACACATTTGATTTCAGGGCATGAACCTTCCATCTCTGGAAGGCTAGATGTTGCATGCTGGAAGAAAGTGATGACACGGGGTGGTTGCGTGTGCTGGGAGCTGGTACGGAAAGGGACTAGGGTTTGAGTGAGTATTACATGTCTATTTGTATTTCAGCCCCTGGTTAATCTGTGTTCAGTTCCTAGGTGACTTTTGTGCCAGAAGACAGCGATGTCTGTGAGCACTGCGCTCTCAGACCTCGGTGCTAATGACAGATGTTTGTTTCCAGCATAGTTCTAAGGTGACAGGCTTTATAACTTTTCCTGCCGTGCTATTGTGAAATGAGATTTGTTCCAGCATCAGGATTTTACACCTGGATGCGGCTCAGGCCACTCTGAGGAGCAGCCAAGACAGCGCCCTACTGCTGTTGGTTTGGGCACACTGGCAAGTTGGCTCTGTCCACTGTCACCCCAGAAAGCCAGATGAATCTGTCCCCAGAACCATGGCATGTGAAGGCTGAGTACCATTCTGGCTGCAGAGGTGAGGCTTATGTGCCTCTGGGCAGGTCTGTGGTGGGTTGTCCTTGCTGTTCAGTGATGCTGGCACAAGAAAGTCACAGTATTGCTTAAGACCAACTATAAATGCACTCCTCATTACAGTTGCTCATTGGCTTCTTTAAGAGCACAAAGAAAGCCTTTGATTCAAACCATACAGTGACTCTCCAAATGGTTAAAGGCAGGACAAGCTGCCGCTTGCAAGTTCCTTTATTGCTCTCCACGAAGCTTGGTTTGGTGTGTGTCCTGGCTCTGCTGGGGCAGCCCATCACTCGTGTGGCACTGAGCAGCTCCGTGGTGCTTGTTCTGCTGAAATCACTGGCAGTGCCTGTATCCGTGGAAGCTTTTGTGGGAGGAAAAGTTACGGCTTTTGTCTTTCCCAGCAAAGACAAGACCAGAGAAGATAAAAACAGACAGTCTTGTAGGGTGGCACACAGGGCGGTGCATCTGGTTCTCCATAACTGTGCATGGGAGCATAGATGGGTTTGTGCTGCTGAGGAAAAGTCATTCAATTGCCTCTGCAGAGGGGCCAGTACTGAAAATCTCCTTCAGCGGTTGCAGGAATTCTACAAGTTGTCTTGGACCAAAGAAAACAGACCTTCCTGTGAGTTACTTGATATTCTTTGTTCCTATCCATCCATACAGCCTGCTGTAAGTGCTGTGAGCCTGGGACACATCTGGACACCTGGCAGGTGATATGGGAGTGGCCAAGTTCCTGGGCTGAACTGCCTTCTATAATAGCAATGAGATGGCAGTGAAATCTTGTTTTGTGATCACTCTTTCCTCCATCTAGGTTTGAATAGTTCCTTATCCACCATATTCCAAGCAAAAGCTGAGCTACTAAGGCAACGTGTCCATTGTGTTTTTTCCCTGCTGAGTTAACACCTGATGGCTCTCCCTGCACATTTGCAGCCTTCGGATTTGTAAGTGCTTGCTGAGCCCTCACCAGCATTGACCCTCTTGTCCAGGTCTTGCCTCTGTCTTGCTGGCCCAAGTGCAGCTGTTCCTTTTCCATTTGTGTCTACAATCTCCCCCTCTTCCTCATTCCTCTTCTGTATCCAGACCTGCCATGGCTTGCCACACATCCCCTTCTCAGACTTTGTTGTTGCTTGGTTTCTCTCCAGTACCTGGCTGTGGGCACAACTCTTTTGCCAGATGTGGCTATGATGGCTTCCTCATACCATCCTGAGTTTACCTTTGTCTCCTTGAGCCAGTTCACTACGGCTGATGAGAAATCAGAGCAGACCTGGTGCAGGGCTACTGAGATGTTTAGGTGGTTCTCAGAAATCTTGTGACTTTTTTGAGAAGAATTCTTCCACTCAGCTGAAGGAAAGTCTCAAAGCCATGTGGCCTGAAGCAGAAACCTTTAATCTGAGTGGTTAACATTTTGGCAAGGAAATAAGAAGAGTGTCATACTGGGCATTGTTCAGCATCACATTTTGTTTCTGTGGCCCTTCTGGGATTTGGCCCTGCCTCGCACTGTCTGGGGATGCATTTCTGCAGACAAAGGCCTGTCATGGGTTTGATGGAGAAATCCATTTTACCTGAGTTGCTGAGTGGCCACAGTGAGCAGCCAGGCACCTACAGATGTTACAGCACAACTTCTTGCTCTCCAGGATCTGTTGTTTGGTGGCTGTTGCCACTGTTTGTATGCTACCTTGGTATTTGCTTAGAGTGTCCAGATACTCTTCACACTGGTGGATTAGTGACTCTCCAGTAAGAATTGCTTGTTCTCCAGATATATTGGAAATTAGGTTTTCTGCTGCAATGGGGGAAAGCACTTGTTTTTCAAGGAGATCTGGTTAGTATGAATTTCTATCTCAGTGAGTCTGTTATAGCCAAGCTTTTCTTTAATTTGACACTGGGGCTTTGCATTAGGTCTATTTAATGCAAGTGTTCTGCCTAGTTATCGATTTGTAAAATATTCCAGAAAGTGCCCTGCTTGCATATTCTTCCCACTCAGTGACTTTTTTCCATTTTTAGATGAGATAATGTAGCAATGTCTCATAGAGAAGCTACCTTTTAATTAATATTGCATGAGCAGAGGAAATATTAGCTTTTCTGTCTGCTTTCCTATTTTTGTGGCTTTTAATATAGATTCGTAAATGGCTTTAATGAAAGTAAACAAGGAACTTTTCTTCTCTGTGCCCTCTTTGCTTTCAGAGGTGATACTGCAGGTTTCTGGTGATGTTTCTTCCAGGAGGTGGGTCCTGGACAACAGCACTTCCCTGCACAACTGTAAATGATGATTGTGAAATGAGGCTGATCTTCAGGTTTCCAGCAATGAAAAGAAGAGGATCTAGAAGAAATCTACAGATGTGTTTTACCTAGTTTGAGACAGATACAGGGAGCTGTGTATGATGTTTTGTAGCCAGGAAGCAGTCAGTGCCACATAGGTGAAAAATGGATGTGCAGTGCCCAGCAGGCAGCTTTTATGAACTAGTGTTCCTGAAGCACTTGTGAAGGTTGATGCAGAAATCATACAGACCCAGTGGGAAGCCCTGGGCAACCAGTCAATCCTCTTCAAGCTTCAGAGGCAGCCAGAAGTCAAAACCCAGAAGAGCAGAGCCCATATAAATAGGAGAGGCACCAGTGCAGCTAATGGAGTGAGGCCTACTGCAGGTGTGTCCTCTGTGCCTTTTTGCAGCAATTTTTATTTTGCAGCACTGTGTTGGCTGCCAGGAAAAGCTGGAGTGAATTGCTGTGAATGCCTCTCCTGGGAGCTTCTTCCCTTCCTATGGGAGAGGAGCAAACAGCTTAAACCTTCAGTAAACCAACTGGCAAAGCAGAATGCTCCAGAGACTCACTGACCTCGAGTAGGTCCCACAACGCAGCTGTGCTCTGTGGAGAGCACAGTGGCAGGATTGCTCCTGATCTAGAGTTGTATATGGCATTTCCCAGCCTCTGTGCCTTCTCCTTACTGCTGGGAAAGCAGCATGGCTTATGGGTGGGCTACACAGAGGCAGCAGCATGATAGGATACACAACTACGTCTCTGCAGCAATTGCCAGGGCATGGGTGTCATTTTCAAGTCTATGGCACTGGATGAACCACTTCTCCCATGAGCTGTAAGCTGTCTGGAGAGCTTGGCCAGCTGGATCTTCCTGGCCTCATGGCAAATCCATCTGAGTCTCTACAGGCAGATAACTAAGGGAAACTTAGCAGTAAATATACTGCCATGACCCGAAGAGAGATTTAAAATATTTATCCTAGAGCAGAGCTTGGGATATAAATAAGCTCCCTGTCTGTTTCCCTGCACGCAAGGCTCAGAAGTGCAGCTGTCTCTTTGTCCCCAGCTCTGAGAGTCCTCTTTGGGACTGGCAAGTTGTTCATGGGTGTCCATATGGATAGTGTAAACATACAGCTGACAGCAAAATGGAGAGGATATTTGCACTAGTGTAGATGTGAGTTCTTGACTGCACCTTCTGTCCCCTTGTTGCCTCCTCCCCTCCCAGCTGCTGTCCATGCTCTTGAGGGTGTTTGTGGAGTTTGTTGGTGAGCCATGTCTGTTGGGTGAGGTTGTGACCCTCTCACTTGGCACCCTGAACAAGCAAGATCTGCAAGACAAGTGTATCCAAAGGCTGGCACAGGTTCGGGTGGTACTGGGGAGGTTTTCTTCCTTCCAGTAGGTTTGGTGGCAGCACATGAAGAAGAAACTTGCTCAAGCACTTTCAGTGCCAAATGTGCTTCATTCTCCAACAAACAGTTCTGGGAGAGAAGTAGGCCTTGCTAGCAGTGCAGCCTTGGCTCGAATGCTGACCAGCCACTGTGCTGTGTGGAGAGAACCTGGCACTGAGCAGCAGCATTGTCTTTTCCAACGGTGTGTAGATGAAGCATCTGTCTTGGCTTGCAGGCCCCATGTGCATGCTGCTTCTCTTTGCATTGCTTCCCTTCTCCTGGCCTCTTCCTACCCCTACCCCCCACCCTTTTGTCTCTGCAGCCTGAGTTTCCATTCTCTGGAGTGGCTGGCTGGGGCTCCTATTTGCTGAAGGGAAGTGCCAGACAGTTTTATGGAGCTTCTTCTGGTTTTTCCTGTCATCTGGAATGGTGTTTCAGCTGGAGCAGGAAAAACGTGAAACCCTGGCCAGAAGCTACATCCACACGCACACTGCTGTTATGGGGGAATCCCTCTTGGCTGGGCTTGGGATGGCAGGAACAACCTCAGCCTTTTGCCCTCAGCCTTAGTGAAGGGAGGTGAGGATGGATCAGCAAGCACTTGTGTGATACCTGGAGGTGCTGACCCCAGCTACCACGGGATGAGCTCTGAGCCACACAGACCTTGTGGGTGCAACAATGCAGTCTTATTGCCACAAGGCGTCACCTCCAGCTCTGAGGCAAGGAGGGCTGAGCCAGCTCTATTGCAACTCTTTCCTGCTGGCAGGACCTGCCTGGCTGTTCAACACTGCCTGGGCTCTCCTCTACCATCAGAGGAGTTTTGCTTGGTGAACACTCACATTCTTGCATGCCCAATTGTGGGGGAAGAAAGTATCATCGTTTGATGCCGCTGTACAGGAAGCATTTTGTTCATCCTGGCTTCACTTGGCATCTGTCTACTATGTCTCCTTTAGTGTGAGAAAAGTACAATACCTTTGCTGTGCTGGCCAGAGAGCTTAGCCTTCAGATCACTGTGTCTCCAGCCTGCCATGTGCTGCCAGAAGCAAACATCAGCTATTTATGAGGAAGCCAGGGAATGGCTCAAAGGCTCAGAGCAAGCCTGGGAGAGTCTGTTGGCAAGACTGGAGGGTGCAGCAAGATTGTCAGTGTTGCGGAGTGTTCCTTGAAACATTTGTGTTTCTCACTGGGGCTTGTCAATGCAGCTGGTGATGTTTGCTTGGGAGCCTTTGGCTGATGCACTATTAGAGATGGTTTCATTAAGCCAGCAAGATTCCCATCTCCTGCACTGGGCTTATGGCCTTCCTGTCTCACTTATTCCTCTGTCTCTGTTTATCTGCTATGAAGATGTTGCCCAGGCCTTACAGGGAGTGCTATGGCCATCACTGCCTGTGCTCCTCAGCAAGGACGCATGGGCCCACAAAGCAAGCTTCCTTCTCCACAAGCCAGAGGCCAAGTGGTGCAGACAGCTGTCAGCATGTAGCTGTGCCCCAAGTGTTTGGGCAGGAGAAGTGATGGTCTGGCTTCCAACTCTGCCTTGTCCCTCTCCCAGCTGCATGACTGTGGCACTGCACTCATGGCTTTGGCTGGTTCTCTGGACTGAGAGCTTGGGAGAGGTACCTGGGCTTTTCTTAAGGGCCTGGGACCATGCAGTGACCTCAATGGCCCAGCAGAATGGCATCCTTTTCCTAGGTGCAGATGTCTCCAGTGGGAGATGCCTGTGCCTCCTCTTGCAGCAGTTGCCAGGAGCATGGGCATAACCCTGTTGCAGAGCATGGCTCAGAGCACTGTCAGCCTGCTCCCAGGGCAGACAGAGAACTCCTGCAGCACCAAGGCCAGTTGTTCTGGTTTAGCAGCCTCTAGCTGTTTCAGGGAGCCAAGCCAACTGGGCTACTGTGGGGACTTCCCTCTCTTGCTCCGACTTTCTCCTGTTTTAGCAAGATGCTGAGGTATTCGGAGAGACCGTAGGGCAAGGTGCAACTCAGCCCAGACATATCCTCTACAAAAACCACTAGTGAATTCTGCAGCTTTGGAGTCAAGCTGCACAACATGGTGTCTGCCCTGCCAGCTCAGTTAAGCCTGCAGTGGAGTATTGGTTGGCAGCAGCCCTGCTCTGCTTGGGAATGGGTAGGAACCTCATGAAATATTCCCATCACACTGTGGCTGCAGAGTAGCACCTTTGCTATTCTTGCTCATTGCCAGAGCAGCAGCTAGTTCTTGCCCCAGACGTTGCTCCCCAACACCGCCCTGTCCTTGACTGCAGAGGGTATCATCATGTGCTGTTGCTTTGGGGTGGCTGCTGCCTGGCTTTGAGCCCATAGGAAGGCAGGATCTCTGCTCACTGCTGGTGTAAGGATGAAGGCAGGGAGCTATGGAAGTTCAGGGCTGCACAGCTCCTATGACAGAGTTAGGAAACTCATTTTGGGATGGTCTTGGAAGAAGCAAACCTGAGGGATGTGTGGCTGGGGAAGGATCTGGGATTCACAAGGTCTGGGCTGGGGAAGTAGAATGGGCAACATAGGGAACAGAGGCAGGGAAACCCCAAATTAGTCTGAACTGAGTGGGTGAGGTCAGTGCTGTGATAGCCTGTCTGTCTTGACATGTGCTGGCATCCACTGGGAGGAGTTTGCAGCTGGTTGCCTGGGCTCGCCATCCTTGCGCTGAGTCTTTTTCTCAGTTATTTGCTCCTGTGACAGATGTGTGAGCAGTACCTGCCTGCCTTGGGACTGGGGCTCTGTATAGCAGCAAGCTGTTACCAGTGCATTAGTTTGAGCACCACCTTCGTGCCTGCTCCAGCAATTCATTTACAGTGTTCAAAGCCCAGTGGCTTTGTTCTGGTTTCTTGTGGTAATTGCTCAGAAGCTGGGCTTGGCCATTCCCATATATGGGTTCCTGGCCTAAAAGGGCAGGGATTCCCCCACAGCTTGTAGCCTCTTTGAACAGTTCTGGGGAGGCTGATGAGAATTGTGCTAAGTGGTTGCAGCTTTTTTTGATTTTCCTTTTTTTTTCTTTTCCATTCTAAAGCTTGGTTTGAAGGGCAGAATTGGCTTCTCAATGTTTGCTTGGTTGCTCTCCACACAAAAAGCAGTGGAGAGATGTGCTGTGGGCCACTCAAAGTGAGTTCAGGCTGTGGTCTTGCAGCACAGCAATTGTCACTCGTTGGTAAGCCAGCTGCCAAGTTGTTTCCAAACAAAGGCTTACATCTGCCATAGGTCATAGGACTCCTAGTGGGGTCCATGAGGGTGTCCAGGTCCTGGACAGATGTAAGCTTGAACTGGCACACAGGAGTAGAGCTGAGGAAAGAGTGGACCACTCTGCAGTTTCTACTTGGGACCCAAACGAAACAGCCAAGTACTGTGGGATGAGCAGCTGTTACAGGATGGGGATGCTTCTGTGCTTACTTTGATTCTGGGTTGCTTTTCCTCTGGATCATTAAGTCCCACCTTGAAGATTGTGTATCTGGGTACTTTGCAGTGGAAACTTTGCTCATGGAAGCAAATGGCTGTGCTACAGGCTGATTTGATGTGGGTGTCCATGGAGCAAGTGGGAAGAAAGGATGCATGGCCTGTGTGGTGGCATGATAACTGGCATGAAGTGATGCTGTGCAGGCATCACGTCTCCTACAAATCTGGAGCGATCTCCCACAAAATGGGAAGGTTCAGTGGTCATCTGAGTGGGCCTACATCAGAGCTGTTGGATCCAGATGCATGGTACAACTGTAAGGGCAAATAGATAATGTTTCTCTAAGTTCCTCATCATCTTGATTGACTCCAGTATGACCTGGAGCAACTAGGTGCTAGTCCAGTGCCTTCTGGCTCATGAAGCCAAAGCCACTCTTGCAGAACATTTCTTAGAAATGCTGCTGTGTACCCATGATTGTTTTCTTGGGTGCAGAGTGAGTTTTGGTTTTTACTTTTAACTGGAATAAGAAACAGTACAGTTTTCAAACACTTACATGATGGATGCCCAAAGACTTTCCAGATGTAGGGCTTGATCAGACCAAGCCTGCCATGTTCAGATTTCATTGCCTGAATCAAACCGTTTCCACCTGGCCTGTTGGGAGAAAGTGGTTTATTACAGCTCTACCAGTCTGAGAGGCTTTCTCAACTGAAACCTCTTGCAGAAAGGAACATGCTGGCTGGAAATCATTTGGAGATGCAAATATCTCTGTGTGTTTGGCTTGGCTGCTGTTTCCACAGTATCTGCTGAGCAGTGGAATAAGCTGTGTATGGAGCAGGAGTGCTCCAAGCAGCTGCTTTATGTGGCTACAGGGACCGGCCCACAAGGCAGAAGGTTGCTTGTGTTATTGAGCATTCATGATTTTTCTTGCCTGCTTCTACAGCTTCAGCTGGTGCAAATGAGCTTGCCGACTCTGTGTTTGTGACCAGGAGGGGAGGGAAAAGCTCACCCATGTGTTGTTCCCAGTTGTGGCATGCCAAAAATCTGCTTTTATAGGAGCATGTTCATAATGAACTGTGCCAGGAAACACATGGCTTGCTCGAGCCATGAATGGGAGGTCTGTATGGGGCTCTGTGCTCACTGAGAGCTTCGCAGGGACAAAGAGCAGATGCTGGCGTGCATTACTTGCTCTATAGCAGTCTGTATCCTGTGGGTCCCAGTGGATGGGGAGCAGGAGATGGGATCAAGGTACTAAGTGCTTGGCGGCTGGTCCAGTGATGGCAGAGAGGGCAGGACAAGAGGGTAAGGTAAGTTGTTTTATTACTTGCTGCTCTTTGTGGATCCCCTGGTCTGGTGTGGAGGCTGGGTAGGAAGGAACCCAAGCACTGCAGGCAAGCAAAGAATTGCTGCTGACAGCTTAGGATGACAGTTGTGGAGGGGGGGTGAGAGAGAAAGGGAGAGAGGTGTGAGACCCATTGGGTCCTAGGTATGTGTGCTATGTGTGGCTATGCATCCTGGGCCTGCCTGCAACAGGAAGAAAAGGCTGTCAGGTGAGAGTTGCAGTCCTGGGCATTAGCAGCTCTTCAGTGTCTGGAATGTTGCTCACTTGTAGGAGCTGCTGTCAAGCCTGCATGAGCTGAGCTGCTGGTGAGGAGTGCACACCCAGCACATGAGGAGTTAAACCTGCCTGCAGGCAGTGGAGCCTTGGCCTGACAGGGGGCTCAGTGACTTCTCTGGACTAGCAAGCTCAGGATGCTCTAGCTCAGTGATTTTATTGCCCAACCTTTGGAAGCAAGCCAGGGCTTTGAACCCAGAGTCTGCTGCTCTTTCATCCAAGAGTGACTAAAAGCAAAGCCTAAGCATTGGAGCCATTCCCATGGACTTGGCAACTGAAAGAATTGCTGCCTGCAGACAATGATGTTTAATAAATTACTTCTAAAGACAAGACCTGTTTGATAACACTCTCTGAGAGCATGTTATTGAAATCCATGAGAGTCCAGCACCCCAAACCCTAATACCATCCCTGCTGTGCCTTTTGTGGTCTTGGAATGGAGCACAGGCCATGGTGGTTTCTGAAAATCTGTGGCTGCCTTGGGCACTAGACTTCTGCTGTGGCCCAATGTCCTCCTCAGAGAAAATGGTGATAAATCAGTCCTGTGTTGGGGACTGTCTCTGTCCACCTCATGTTGAGTTCCTTTGGGACATGGGCTCCTCCTGCTGTCCACCTCAAGTTAGTGGTGGGGACTAGGGCATCTCTGTCTACATTACTCTCCTCTGTTCCAGCTGTATCTCTGGCCTCCTTTCTGCAGCAATGTGTATTGTGTGGTTGCTGCAAGCTACCCAGGGCCTTCCCTAAGTGACCTGCTGTACTTCTTGCTTCTCAGGTGTTGCAAAGGGTGCTGTAGGTCTGGGGACCCAGGGAGAGCAGGCTCCCTGTGTGCTGCAGCAGTGCCTTCTCATGGAACATGGCACCCTTGCCATGTTAATGAAACATGGCGAGGGTTGTTAATGAAAATTGGCAGGGAACAAATGTTCAGCAGTGTGTTACCAAGCTCTCTGTCTCCTTGGGTGCTGAACTGGTAGTGTAAATACATTCATCTCTCATCTGAATTCTGAGACCAGCAAGCTTATTGTGCCACCCTGGGAAGAGCTGGCCCCACAGTGGAGCTGGGACAGCTGTGAGCTCCCTTGCTCTGGCACGGGAGTGTGTGACATCCACTCTGCTTTGAGAGGCCAGACAGATGCTGGCCAGCCATGTCATCTGCCAGAACAGCTCCTTGGAGAAACTGGCTGTGCCGCTTTTTGCAGCTGGCTCCTTCCATTGCATCCTGGTTCTTGTGGGTCTTTGTTTCCTGTAAGCCAAGTGCCCCACTCGAAAGCTGGGGTAGATCTGAGGCCTCCTGCTAGCAGGGGAGAGGAGGAAAAGGATGGTTACCCTTTGGAGAGGAAGGATGGTTGCAGTCTGGGTGTTCTGGGCTTTGCTGTCCTGGGCACTGCAGATGAATTGCAGATCCTCTAATCTGCTGTTCTACGTGCAGAGCATTAAAGGAACTATCTTGCACATCTGGCTGAGCTGACATAGGATGGATTTTGCTGAAGCTCCCCTGGAAGCAAGTTTGCAGAATAATGCTCCTGGGGCCTGGCTGGAGAGTGGGGCTGGGCTACAAGCTTCAGAAGCCCCACAGTGCTGGGCTTGCTTCCCAAACCAGGAAACCTTAAACTTGCGCAAAGCCCTCTCCCAAATCCCATTCCCATGCTTTTAGTTCCTTGTTTGGTTGCAAACAGCTTTGGGATTACTCATATCCTGTGGTGTCACAAGAGATTGGTAAACTCCTGGGTACCAAGTGAAATGTTTCCTTTCCTTTTCCCCTTCTGTCCTCTGCTCGGGGCTCTTTTAGTTTGGTGAGGAGTGGGTGCCCAGGAGCTGGGCACTTGGCATGCCTGGGGGTGAGCAGCTTGGGGTTGATGAGTGCATGGATCTCCCATGGGGATGGGGATGTGGAGCATTGTATTGTGCTTCCAGCTGCCAGCAACTTGCCTGTTGCTCCCCCAGTGTGGCTCTAGGTGAGTGGGACAGCTGTGGACTCAGCAGGAATCTGAGGCTGTGCAGCAGCTGAAGGCTTTGTGGTTGAGGCTACATTCCCAAGTGATGTCGTTAGGCAAGAAGACAGTGATTTTCAGATTGTTTCAAGATGTAGGCAACTTGGCCTGTCAAGCAGGGCAGGAGATGTGCTGCCTGGTTGGCCCAGCTTGCAGGCAAGTTGCTTTGGAGTATCCAGATGGTGTTGACTACTGGAGCGTCCCCAGGTGAGTGCTTGTGTGGGACTGGCACTGATATGTTGGAAAACCCAGCCTGGGTCAAGGCCTAGCTTGTAATGTTTCCCCATGCCCTTGCAGCCTGTAAGATGACCATGGCAGAGATTTACCAGGCAGCATTCCTGGTACTTTCAAGCCTCTTGCAGAAGGTCAGGTTGGTGCTTTCACTGCCTGGCCTGTCCAGGCCATGCCAGGACCACAGACCCTCTGTTGGCTGCAGCCCTAAATACAGCCTTAGGGCTGGTCTCCCAAGGGTAAGTCCTGCAACCCCACACATTTACTGGCTGTCTTTCTGTGCTTACAAATCCCAGCACCCCACAAAGGTCTGCAGTCCATGATGTTGGAATGTCCTGCCCAGCTATCTCCATGGCACAGAGTGGGAGGACAGTGTTCATCCTGAGAGGTGAGCATTGAGACATAGGGCTGCGCGGTTTGCTGCCACCTCCTTCCCCCAGAGCACTGTAATCTTCCTGTGTTTGAGATGTACCAAACCCGGTGCTTCCCAGGTAGGAACAAGGATGTGGAATTCCCAAAAATTTCAGCCCCAGTTTCCCTGTGCTATGCCCCAGCTCTGCCATGGACCCCCCAGATCCTTATTACTCTTTTGGTGCATTTTCATGTAGCTTTGGCTCATGAAAAGAGCAACACTGATGTATCTCTTTCTTCTAGCTCTGGAGAACAGTCTGAAAAAGAAGACATTTCCAGTCTCTGCTAAGTCCAGTCTCTGCCAAATCACATTAATGCTGTGGTAGCCTTCGAGGGGATTGGCCATTATGGGTCTCTTTTGCCATATGTGTGGAGAGTCCTTTGCTTCCTGGCAATCCTATAGAATTGAAAACTTACTTTGCAAAGCTTCAGACAGCAATGAATGACTTTATAGAGTTGCTCACAAGTCTGTCCTGAATATGACTTCGATGATTTTGTCATGGTGAAATGCTCTGTATGTGCTCAGGCCTGGAGTCTGGCAGTGGCCGAGTCCTGGGGACGTTCCAAGACCAGTAAGTGAATTGAGACACACTTGGTAGAAATTTGGGCTGGCAATGCAGATGTTACTGTGAGTGTTTTTCTTGGGAAGGTGCTATTTGCCTCTTTGGAGAAATGAAATTAGTTTTGAGTAGCGGATATCTCTGCATGAAGAATGCTGTGTTCCTGCATTCAGGTCTTTGCCATAAGCATGATCTCAGAGCCAGGATATGGTTCTGAGCCTGCTGTTTTCTCTGTCCATGTGTGTCCTGCTGGTGCATGTCCCCTCACTGCAGATGATTTGCTCTGTATGTGGGAATGATACCCTGAGGACCTCTAGGTACTAGTCAACTTCCCTAGACTGTTCACTTAACCTTTATCTATTACTTCAACAGGAGAGTTTTGCATTTCAATTAAATATCATTTGGGTAACACACCACTGGGTGTTTTCTAATGTGGTGCGCTTCAACTATGTTTATCTTAATTGGCTGAAGCTTTCCTGAAAAGCTTTCTGTAGCCACAGTTGAGATTGTTTTAGGCCAGAAACATATGATGAGGGTTTCTTTTTCTCCTGGCTAGGGGTAGCTTGTGTCACATGCATATGCAGAGGCCAGGCATTTGCCAGTGCACTCATTTGGGACTGCTGCTTGGTGTTGGCTTTGCAGGACTGCGGCTGCCCCAGCCGTGTTGCTGGGGAGAGCTCAGCACTGGCTTGGTCTTGCTAAGTTGATTTGGTGTTGCTGGGTAGTTTTGGGGGGAATAGAAATAGTCATTTTGCTTCTTTCAGCAGCTCCCAGCAATGCGTCCCAGCCCAGATGAGCTCATAAAACCACAGCAGAAACATGCTGTTGGGAAGGTATCCAGTCAGACTGAGCTGGGGTCGCCTTTGCTCTCCATCACTGCTGCAAGAGCTCTCTCATCTGCCAGCTGGGGCAGCTCCAGCAGCCGCCAGTGGCTGAGCCACGCACAGCCGTGTCTCTGCCATACAGTGAAGGTGGGGGCTCCTCCAGCTGGTGAGTAGAATAAGCAGAGTAATTTCCTTCTTTATTCAGCACAAGTGGAGATCATTGACTTTATACAGGTTTTATCCAAACTCTGCCATAATGGCATCCAACAGGGTAGCCCTCTCATTGAACAGCATCCTTGAGCCTCTGTCCCAAAAGCCTAGGTGAGATGGAGCGGGGGGATGCATGAACCCTGCTGACCACAACCTTTTCCTGGGCCATAGTTGAACAGCCCTTATGGGCAAGTGCAGAACTTCCATCTCCGAATGCTGGGCTCTGGTGCTCTAGATTAAGGTACTCTGACAAGCTGTGTCCAGCTCTGGGCTTCTGATGTCTTCCACCCTAGAATGTCTGGACTAAATCTAGCAGTTACCAGTCCTGCCTTGCAGTCCAAACTTGATATATGGATGGGACAATGGTTTCCAGCATGTGTAGCCAGTACATCAATGGCACCTTAAATGTCATTGTCAAAACACAAGTTTATGGCTCTTTCTGCATGTTAACTGGTCTTATTTATGCCAATATGCCTTGACACCTGGGCTCATTAGATATTCATCACACAGATCTTCCTAGAGCTGAAATGCTTATGTCCATTTCCTCAGCGTGGAAAACAAGGACATAAATAGTTTCTCCAGGGAGCTGGATCCCAGTGTTTCGTGACACCTGGTATAATCCCTGCTTCCCATGTGGGACTTGTGCCAAACCTTCATCATGTCCTCTGTACACAGAGCCATGTCCTGCCTGGACAATGGGGGATGCTGAGGCAGCAGGTTGCGTGTGATGAGGCAGCTAAAACTCTCAGCTGATCAGTGCTGAGGAAAATGCAGTTGTGTTGTTAGTGATGAGGTGAAAGCAATTCTGCTGCTCTTTAGTCTTATACTGGTAGTGCCAATAATTTAATGCTAGAAAAACATATAATTTAAAATATCATATCTAATACCCTAATGGCCAATTCCTTCAGAGAGCGGTGCCTAATCACAAACTCCAGGACTAGCATGACCAGTATGCTGAGACCCCAAGAAAAGAACAAATCCTTCTGCTTCATGAGCTCTCTTAATGCACCCTGCCACCTTGCACATGCTTTGTACCATACAGATATGGTTTGATGGACATATGCCTGGTGCCCTGAGGCATACCTGTGGAAGAAAACAGACTCAGCTCTTCTAGGTTCAAACCTCAGTGGATTTGACTGTTCTGTTCCCCTTTTCTCCTGTCTGTTCTGGTATGACCTCAGCTCCTGATGCTCTGGAACTATTGGGCTATTGAGCACATAACTCTGTATGAGGTTGTGTGGCTGGTGCCATGCTGAATGCTCTCCATGAGACTGGTCTGATATGCAGGGAACTAGATGTGTGTGTTTTTGTGGAAGAACACATGTTCCCACATGTTGTGTCACCTTGGGGCGTGTGTTCATCTTGTGGTGTTCATGAGACAACTGGCACAGACTGATGGATAGCTCCTCCTTTAGGGTAGGTGCATGGTAGCAGGTGATGGAAATTTCACTGGACATGCTGACTTTGGAGAACAGCATGTTGGTGGAACTTGGCTCAGCATGAGACCCAGGAGATGGGATTTCAGTCTGTGGCTCTGTCATTCAGGCTACAGGAGTCAGTCTGTCTACTCCTGGTGACCTTAAATTCTGTGAGTACATTTGGCAAGTGATGGCCACCCAGGAACTCTGAGATTTGACCTGGCTGAGGGCAGTCTCTTGGGGATGTTGCCTGCACACCTAAGTCAGTGCCTCAATTAAATGCTGAAGGTAAAAAGCCAGGCTCAGCAAGGTCCATTATCCTATACCCTGCAGTATGTTGTTGTGGACTGCTGTTCCTGTGGCCTCCCAGTTCGTTGCTGCCTCCTTCCCAATGGCTTCTTTGGGGTGACTGAAAATTAGAATTGTATCACTTTGCGAAGGCTGCAGGCAGAAAAGACCTCTGGACTCTGGACTACTATTCCTTTACCCCAGTGTCTTTGGGAATAGGCTTCTATGGTTTTCGCAATGGGAGGACTTTGTTGCTCTCTCTGTCTGGACTATGGGAAAAGGGTTTTAGCAGATACAGGCTGAGGTGACCCTGCTCCTGGCTGATATGTTTGGAGCTGGGAGATTGGAGCTTCATCCTGGGAAATGGCAGCACTGGATGAGCACCTGTGTCTATGCCTCACTGTTGCTGTGAGCGGGAGAGCTCAGGCTTGCTGTGCTGGAAATGTGTGGCTGGCACTGGGATGCCAGTGAGAAGCTTTGCTTGACACTTGCATTACATAGCAAGCTGCAAAGGCTTTCCACCATGGGAAAGGCTCTTGAGGCTTTCTGGAACATGATGATCTTCAAAGCATCTCCTTTGGAATAGGATCTGTTACCCTTAGCTCTGGGTGACTGAGGTGTACTGTCAAACTGTGTCCCTTTACCAGGCTTACATACAAACACCAGGCAGGAGGATATGGCTGAATGTCCTAAGAGGAACTGCCTTTCATTTGGACTTGGATCGTGTTCATGTAACTTGTCCAGGCAACCACTTTCTGAAGCTGCTTTTCTTGCAGCGGTGGGGTCGCACTGGTTTGACCACTTTCGTGTTCATCTTCATTCTAAGGTGCTCAGAATCTGCCTGGCTTCACCCCTTTGCCTGCAAGAGCATGGTGCTGGGAACAGTCCAACAGCCATTGCATCGGCATGTGCTGAATTGCCCTTTGTCTGCTTTCCTCTCTGCAGCCAGCTGGTAACTGTAGTGGAGCGCCTGCAGGGCTTGCTGTGGGCTGGCAGCAGCTCTAGGAGTGTGCTGGAGGCCCTCAGCAGTCCTGTCAGGCATTGATTGCCTAGGGAGGCACTGGCCACTCTGTCCACTGCACCCTGAGCTTTTGGGTGGGCATCAATGTGTCAATGAGGGTTTTCATCACCGTAGAAAGATGCTTCCAGCCTTTCAGGCTGCTATCAGACCCTGAGGTCAACTATTGCAATTTCTTGTTTCCACTTCTACTAGCAAGTGAGTTGAATCACCAGTGCAATTTTGAGGTGTCACTGCTGCATCCTCTTGAGCTGTGCTCCAGCCGCTGCTGTATTTATTCACATACACAATCTTTGTTCTGGACCAATATTATTCTTGGTAATTTCTGAGAATGTGGAGGTGAGACGGAGACATGATACCAAGGAGAGAAACTTTGAGGAAAGCCTAGAAACATTCTGTGGGTGTTTCTGATGAGGGACGGTTTTGATGCATGGGTAGGACTTAGGATGCATTGCAAAAATAACAGAACAAGAAGAGCTCGAAGAAACATCTGAACTGCCCAGGAAGCTGTTTGCTGTCTAGTGTTTTGGTGACTGGCTTCCCAGCTGCAAGACACTCTGTTGAGGCTAGAAGTGTGACACACAATAATGGGTAATGGGAACTCCCTCTTAACTCCCCTGGCCCCACAGAGCAGAGGGCTCTCCTTGGCTGTGACAAGCTCAGACAGCCCTGTTCCAGTGATTGCTGGAGAGACAGGCTTAAAGCAGCTGTGCTGGAATCTGAGCATAGGTCTGTTAAACTTGACTGATTCTGACAGATGTGCTTTCGCATATGTTTCTCCTAACACGGGGGTTTTAACTGACTGGAGAAGCTTGAGAACAACACAGGCTTACCTGATCCCTTCTCCTCTGCTTGCTCTGAACATGCTCTCCTTTTTCTGTCTTGCAGCCATGGGGATTCAGGCAACAATCCTTTTCACCAAAGAGCCATACTCCCAGGATGCCCTGCATGGCCGCAGCGCCATCCTCCGCTGTGAGGTGAAGGAACCAGTGCATGTGGAGTTCCAATGGCTGCAGAATGGGCTTCCTGTTCAGGACACGGAGCAGCGTTTTAAGGAAGGCAGCAACCTTCAGTTTGCTGCTGTCGATCGGCACCGGGATGCTGGGGTGTTCCAGTGTCTAGCAAGGAACGTGCTCACTGGGGAGGAGGCCCACACAGCCAATGCATCTTTCAATATCAAATGTGAGTGTGGGGTGAAGGCAGCCAGGCACGTGCTTCCCACTGTGGCCAGGGAAAAGCATTCTCTTGGGAGAGGCTGGAAACAGCTTTGCCATGCTGTTTGCTCATGCTTGTGGGGGTGGGGTTAGACAGAGGTTGGACAGCTTGGACTGTGCAAGTAGGATTCCTTTCCAGCTAACGTGTCCATCATGCCCTCTAGACCTCTTGTGTCTTCTGGTGTCCCCAAAGCCATCAGAGATGCGTTCTCATGCTGTCATTTCCATTTGTATATAAGAAACTGGGATGTTACTGCAGTGTGTCCTGGGCACTGGAGATCCTTTCAGATCACCTCTTATCCCTCCAACAACAGCTACATAGGGCAAAGTGAGACCTTTGCAGTGTGGGTGGCCCTTTATTCCATGCTGGCTTGAGGGCTTATGTGTCTCCAGGCATCCTTGTGACCTTGCTGCCTGCTCTGGTTATTGATAAGTCACCAGTAACCATTACCTGGGCACATCAGGTTTGGAGAGCCAGCTGTGTTGATATTCTTTGATCCTACAGGGATTGAAACAGGCAGTGTGGTGCTGAAGCAGCCGACCAGCATAGCTGAGATCCAGCCCTCCTCTACTGTGGTGCTGCGGTGTCACATCGATGGCCACCCGCGGTAAGGGTTGCCTCCTGAGGAGTGGACCCTGCCAGGGGTCCCCCTTCACCTTGGCTGTGTGCTCTTCCCCTCTCTCTCTCTCTCTCTCTCTCCCCCCCTCCCTCCCCCCCTCCCTCCCTCTCTCTCGCGCTCTCGCGCTCTCTCTCTCGCGCGCGCGCTCTCTGCTCTCTCTCTCTCTCTCGTGCACTCTCTCCCTCTCTCTCCCTTCCCCTGCCCTTTCTCACTCTCCTCCTCCCCCACCTCCCCTCCTCTCTCCTACAAGAATTCAGTAGAGTCTAGGGAAGGCGAAAGGCAGGATTGAGCCTGTGGCTGAGCATCGTGGGAGAAGGCAAATGGCTTCCTCAGAGCCGCGTAGCGAGGAGCACAGTAAGAATGTGCTGTCATGGTTCAGTCGCTGAGCTGCTTGCTGTGCTGCAGTCACTCTCCGTTGCTTTCCAGTCATGTCCCGTCCACTTGGCTGCATGTCTCATGGCTTCGTGTCTCTGTCAAGGCCGGCAGTGGGGACTGAGAACCAGGGAAACGGGCCATCTCTGGGCTGTCTCCTCCACGCACCTGCTCTCTGGGGAGCCCTGACAGTGCCGTGCACCTAGTCACCTTCTTGTCTCTGTCTTGCAGCCCCACATGGCAGTGGTTTCGGGATGGTAACCCCCTCCCTGATGGCCGCAGTACCTATTCTGTCAGCAATAAGGAGCGAACACTGACCCTGCAGAGTGCCAGCCCTGATGACAATGGGCTGTACTACTGCTGCGCCCGCAGTGCTGTTGGCTTCATCTGCAGCCAGAACAACTTCACACTGAATGTCATCGGTGAGTTGTGTCCCAGCTGTTTGGGGCTGGAGGCTCAGCTGTTTTACTTCCCTGCTAACAGCCTCCCCTCTCCTGCAGGACAAGAGCTAGGCTGCAGGGGAAATGTCAGGCTAGTGTGACTTTCTCTGTGCAAAGCCTCTGGCCAAAGACAGGGCTGGAAAATCCTGGCCAGGTGTTAATTTGCCCCCTGTATTTTCTTGAAGCAGGTTTATTCTGTCATCTCTGGTAGCGGAGCACCAGGTTTGGACCCTGGAGGCTGTAGATGCAGCTGGTTTTGCTAATATTAGTGCCACCAGGGTAGATGCCCTATTGGCCTTTACAGGCAAGACCCAAAGAAGGCAGTTGACCTTACAGAGGTATTTGGAATTGGACAAGGGAATTTGCAGTCCAGTGACAGCTTTGGTCTGTTTGGTAGGAGCCAGGATGCTCAGGGCCTTACTGGAAGCAGAAGGGGTTTTTCCCCAGAGCAGCCTACTGCATGCAGTCCTGGGCTCTGTCTCTGTAACTCCAGCCCTGCTGGGCATGTCAGTCTTCTTTGGGCTTGCAGAGTGCATCCAGCTCTTCTTTGAGCTTCCCCTAGAGCACTGGTGAGGGGACAAAGGCCATTTTTTTACTTTCACCCTCCTGTGGTCTCTGCTGTTGCAGATGAAAGCTTTCCTCAGGCGGTGGTCGTCCCACAGGACCTCATCGTGACCAAGAATGAAGAGGCTATGTTTGATTGCCAGTTTGCAGCCATTCCCCCTCCCACACAGGAATGGCTCTTTGAAGACAACCCCATCACCAACAGATCCAAGTAATAGGGACCACAGTGATGTGGGCAGGGCTGGGAGGAGAGGGGCACTGTGTTCCAGAAGCAACAGAGGGAGACCAAACGTTGTCTGTGCATGAAGGCAAGCATGCAACATCAGGCTGGCCGTGGGGCTTGTTTTTTCAGCTTGTCTGGCTTGGGTTTAGCAGGGGCTTGGTGTTGTTCATGGCCTTTGTCTGTGTAGGAAGTGCACTGAAGTGCAGTCTGTCTTCAAATGTGTCTGTGGGGTTGTTAGTTCTAGACGCCGATGCATGATGGCCCTTACAGCTGGGGATGTCTCCCAGCCCCAGATGTCTGTGTGTGGTGATTTCCTGGAGCCATGGACAGCTCAATCTCCAGACACTCCCTTGGGACAATGCACATTTAGGGATGTGTCCCAGTACCAGATGCCCACATGTGGTGATCCCCAGACTTGGGGACACCTCCTAGCCTGCAACATCTGCACAGCAATCACTGGGCCCATGGCTCTCTTGCACTTCCAGATACAAGTGCATGGTGATCCCCTGAGCCAGGAATGTTTCTGTGCCCGTAAGCCTGAGTCAGTCAGCAGAGCTGGGCATGGTGATCCTGGAGCCTGGATCCTCTCAGCCGGACTGCAAGGCAGGCAGTGCTATTCAGGTGCCAGATGCCCTTGGCCTGGCAGCTCCCGGGCGCCACCTTGTGCCCCCTGCTCTCTCTCCTGGCTGTGCCTGCTCTCAGAACTGGCCCAATTGGTGATGCATCTTTTGATGGGAGCCAGCTCTTCACCAAGAAGAGGACTTTTGTGAGCTCGTTTTTTTCATGAAGAGTGTGTCCTGCCATCTCCTTGTTTATCTATGCTGCTCCCCCCACACCGGGAAGCTTTGGCTTGTCACAGTATCCCTCTTGGTTTCATGGGCTCATGGGGGACATTCCAGGGCTGTAGCTCTGGCCCATGTCCTGCAGAGATTCCCACTGAGCCCTTCCTCTCCCCACATGCCTAGGATCACTGTGTTCGCCAATGGTTCCCTGCTGATCACCCAGGTGAGAGCTCGCAGCACTGGTGTCTATAAGTGCGTTGGCCGTGGGCAGAGGGGGAAACCTCTTGTACTGAAGGCAACTCTGCAGCTAGCAGGTGAGGTCCTGGGGCTGGTGACAGGGTGGGCAGTGGGGCTCAGAGTTCCAGTGTCACTCTGGAGCTGTGGCTGATGATGTGTCAATACATGGACAACTGTTTGGTTTATCTGTGAAATGGTTCATCACTGCTGTCTGGATGAGGGGAGCAAACATAGCTTATGCACTCTCTCCCTCAAATGATGCTTCCCATGTGAATGATGATGCTGGTGGGTTGGCTACATGTTCCTGCCCTGTTTTGAGCCCTGCTGTCTGTTGCTTCTCTCAGAGATTGAAGAAATGGCACCCCTCTCCCCGAAGGTGTTGACAGCGAACCAGGGGCATCGTGTGTCCTGCACTGCCCCACGAGGCATACCCACACCCCAGGTCTGGTGGGAGAGGAACCAGGAGCGTGTTCCGACTGCTGGCAGGGTGTACCAGGAGGCAGAGCAGCTTGTTTTCACCAGTATCACCGAGATGGATGCAGGGATCTACACGTGCCACGCTGCTAACAAGGCTGGAGAAAAAAAACAGGAGCTGAGCATCACTGTGGCTAGTAGGCAACTTTCTGAGAAGGGTGGGAGCAGCAAAGGGGCTGGATCGGGGTTAGAGTGAGCTGGGGTAGCATGGCGTGTCACCTCACTGATACAGACAGGCACTTCACTCATGGTTGAGCTGTGGGACCCCATGACTGGCTGCACACTGCCTGTCTGGTCTGCACTGGTGCTGGCCAGGGGCATAGTGAGTGGCCCTGTGTAATGCCTTGCCTTCGTGCCCAGCGGTACCCAAGTGGGTGGAGATGCCCAAGGACAGCCAGCTGGAGGAGAGCAAGCCAGGATACCTGCACTGCCTCAGCAAGGCCTCCCTGAAACCCACTGTCACCTGGTACCGCAATGGCGTCTCTATTTCTGAGGTGAGGTGATGGGGCAAGCCCCTACTGCTCACAGGCACTTCTGCTGGGTACCTGCTCTGCTGCTGCTGTTTCTCACCTTGCTCCTAGGCCCAGCATCCCTGTCATCCCCACTATGACTATATTCCTGGCACTATCTCCATCCTACTCATGTATGGATGCACAACTGCCTGTCTCTTGCCACTTGGCTGCCAGTCAGCCCTGTGCTTTTGGGGCAGTGACAAGAGAAACATCACTGCAGCTTGTCTCAGTTCTCCATGTGGGTCTCAGCAGGCATGTGTCTATCTGAAGCATGGTGCGGGCATGTGGAGTGTCAGAAGTGCCATATGTAAGGGCTGAGCCCAGAGCTGGTCACAGTGTCATTTCTGCCCTGCTCCTTCCCTCCCTCTGGGCAGGACTCGCGGTTTGAGATTTCTGAGAACGGGACACTGCGCATCAACAACGTGGAGGTTTATGATGGGACCATGTACAAGTGTGTGAGCAGCACACCGGCAGGCAGCATCGAGGGGTACGCTCGTGTGCATGTACTAGGTATGCTGACAATCACCCCACGTCCTTCCTTTATGGGGAACTCTTTTGCCTGGTAGGGCACAGGTGGTTCCAGTGCCTCCTGTGGCTAGGAGACCGTAAAACAGCACATCTGTCTGTTGCAGAAAAGCTGAAGTTCACCCCACCACCCCAACCACTGCAGTGCATGGAGTTTGATAAAGAGGTTACAGTGTCCTGCTCAGCCACTGGCCGGGAAAAACCCACCATCCAGTGGACTAAAACAGGTAAGGGCAACTTGAATGTGATATGTCTGCTGCTAACCTGGGGTCTCAGGAACTTTGTCCTACCTCCAAAGTGGGTGAAGCAGCAACGCTGCGACTGCCTGTGGCACAGGGCTTCATGCATGACTGCAGCATCCATCTTCTTGTGTCCTGCAGATGGGAGCAGCCTGCCATCCCATGTCAGCCACAATGCCGGCATCTTGTCCTTCCACAAGGTGAGCAGGAGTGATTCAGGGAACTACACATGCATCGCCTCCAACAGGCCACAGGGCGAGATCCGTGCCACCGTGCAGCTTGTGGTAGCAGGTGAGGGCTCTGCAGCAGGCAGGTGGGTTTCCTGCTGAGCTGGCCTTGTAGTGGGTTTGCCTGGGTGGCACCCAACTGGCATGCCCCTGCAGAGAAAGCAGTGTCCGGCCTGACCCCAAGCCGTGCCTCATGGCACTCAAGTCTCTGGTTTGTCAGGGCTTTGCCTGCAGCTTGAGAGAGCATGTGCCACTGTGCCCTTGTGGGAGTTCAACACCATTCCCAGGAGCTGACAGTGTTTGTGTCTGTCTCTCTGCCTTCAGTTTATGTCACCTTCAAGCTGGAGCCAGAGCCCACAACGGTGTACCAGGGGCACACAGCCATGTTCCAGTGCCAGGCAGAGGGGGACCCCATACCGCACATCCAATGGAAAGGGAAGGACAAGATTTTGGATCCTGGAAAGCTCCTGCCCAGGTATACAGCCTCCCTTCCAAAGCTGAAATGCAGTGCAGCATGGTGTTTCCCACACCTACCCAGTACACGAGTGCCAAGGGTGCAATCTTGCATTCCCAGCTCAGTGAGTACATAGGTTTCTCCATGTGCCAGGACCTGGACTCTCCTGGCCCCCAGGGTTACCTTTTCTGCCACAGCCTGCCAAGCTGTGATTTAGGGACGGTAACTTGTTCTTGAGCCTTGTACAGCCTGAGATTATTGATGATTGCACTGAGGACATGGGGCTGAGGCATCCTAGAGAGATGGGACTTCAGGTGCCCCAAGCGTGCCTCTGCCCTTTGGTGTTTGCAAAGAGCTCTGTGTGTGATTGTCAGGATTCAGATCATGCCCAATGGCTCCCTGGTAATTTACGACGTCACCACTGAGGACTCTGGAAAATACACCTGTATCGCTGGCAACAGCTGCAACATCAAGCACCGCGAGGCCTTCCTGTATGTTGTAGGTAAGGGAGATGCCCAGTGTTGGGATGTGGCCTTGTGGAATCCCTGGCGGTTCTAGGCCTTGCATCTGGCCCTGTGTGCGGGTGCTGCATGTCAGGTCGTGCCTGTCAGGCTGTCACAACAGCATCCCCATTTGATGCAGCACAATGTGCTGTGGGATGTGCCCAGCGTACTGTGGCGGGATGAGGAGGTGGCCACAGCAGGGAGTGGGCGGCTATTCTCATGCCTCCACACCCTCATGTGTTCGGTGTGCTCTGCCCCACAGATAAGCCAGCAGCAGAAGAGGATGAGGGACTTGGCAGCCACACACCCTACAAGATGATCCAGACCATCGGGCTTTCGGTGGGGGCAGCCGTTGCCTATATTATTATTGTGCTGGGGCTGATGTTCTACTGTAAGAAGCGGAGAAAAGCTAAGAGGCTGAAGAAGCACCCAGAGGGCGAGGAGCCTGAAATGGAGTGTCTGAATGGTGAGGCTGGTGCCCCTGAGGCTGGGGGTTTCACTGCCAACCCCTCTGGGAGTGGGGATTTCACTGCTGGCCCCTTATGCCAGTGCTGGAGGGGCTGAGGGGCAGGGGGCTCCCATGAACTGGAGCGACTCCTTACCTTGGTCTCTTGCTCTTGGTTCTGTCTATGGCTGGTGGCAGAGATCTGCTAACAGGTGAGTAATAGGCAAGTCAGTGTGAAACCTGCATCCCATCCCCCCATTATGGCCGTCTCTGTCTGCTAAGTTAGGTATTGCTCCTGCATCCCAGCACCTGTACATGGCATCAGATACACCAGGGGAAGGAAGGATCCCTATTGTAATGTAATGAAATAGTAGTAGTCTGCTGGCTTCTTCAGATCACAGTTCAGCAGCTTCTGGTGTTGGAGGGAAGAGATTTCACTGAACTCATCATGTTATCTCTGAAACCCTTACAAGCTTTGAGCATCTACAGCATCCTCCTGCAAGGACTTCTGGAGCATAACAGCTTTATCTAAAAACTCTTTTTGCTTTTCAAGCTTGTCACTTACCAGCCTTGCACTGGAACACACAGTTCTTCTGTGTGTCTGGTTGTTCCTCTGTGTACCTTTTCCGGTTGTGTTTCACCTTCCTGAAATTGGGAGCCCCAGACAAGACTTAGTGCATCCACCTTGCAGAGTGACACAGCTATGTCTTCTTCCCAGCTGTGCCACTGGCTTCATTTCCCCATTCACAGAGCTGGCTGAGCCCACCACTGTGGATAGGACATTGGTGTTGCTTTACCCAGGCCTTACATTACATCTTTGGCTGCACCTCCCAGTGCTCAATGTCGCTCTGCAGCTGGCCACAACTGTCTTTCCTGCTAGCTACATTGGCAACTTTGGCAAACAGCTGCCAGCAGTACCCTGTCTGTGTTGGCAGCATATTGTACTGCCCTGATTCCTATCTTCAGGGGACTGTGTGTCCATTGGAGGATGTTTCCACATGTCCTGTAGCAGCTGAGCTGCTTTTTTAACAGGTATTTCCCTGCAAATAGACTTAACTGGGTTCCCATTGCGTATGAGCTACAGGACTCCTTCAATGAACCCAAGAGATCTCTGAGGCATCATTTTAGTTTCCAAAAGCTATTTCAGCACTTTCTCCTGATGGCATGATTGTCCTTGCATCACTGATACCAGTGAGGACTTGTAAGTGGTGGGGTGCGATTGAGTTTGCTGTCCTTAATCCTCTGGATCTCCCCATACCTACTCCTCATAAATGCACATATTCCCCCTCCCAGTTCTCTAGCACACAGCCATGACCTGATCACATGTGAGTTGCTGTGAGGGCCTGGCAAAACATAACTGCTTGGTTTGTCTCCTGGTTTTCTGTGTGGCATTGGTACTTTGAACAGAGCCAAACCTCCAGAAGACAAAACTGGCTATGGGGAACCTCCTGGGAGCAGGGATGCAGGAGCATCTCTGCAGCCTT
This sequence comes from Sakesphorus luctuosus, assembly GCA_013396695.1. Lineage (NCBI taxonomy): Eukaryota > Metazoa > Chordata > Aves > Passeriformes > Thamnophilidae > Sakesphorus > Sakesphorus luctuosus. The sequence goes on from VWZD01000162.1 coordinate 65,891, forward strand.
GCGCTCTACTGCTGTCCCCACTGTGAGCTCTTTCTGTGGACAAGTCACAGGCAGCTCTCCTGTGCCAGCAGGTGCTGACCAACATGCTCTTCCTGGGGAAGGATTTATTTTAATCTTTTTTTAAGGTGTTCTCAGATTTTTATCTTGGCCTTTTGTTATTATATTTTTATTCTGCCAGAATGTCTCTTCTTGTTCCCTTCATTTGGAACCAGTTTAGCTGTCAGAGAGATGCATCCTCACTGCTACAAGCACACCTGGCTGCCCAGATGTCTACACTCGTCTTTGGTACTTTCTTAGTCTTTCTGGAGAAATGGTTTGGTTTTGCTATTGGCTCCAATGGAATCATCCCATTCACCATGCTCTTCAAAGGTCTGGCTCTTTTCCTCTTTTTGGTGTAGTCTCTCTTTAGCTGGGTAACCCAAAGTATCTCAGCATCTATCTTAGTAACTACAAGTATTCCCTGGCTGACCACCAGCTGACTTTTCCAGTGCCCTCAGAATCCAGACAGATTTGACCTTCTTATGGATTTCCTATGGCTCAGTGCACTCCTAGCTAGTCAGTTACCTTCCAAGGTCATGTCCTTGTTGTGCCATGTCTTCTGTAACAAGGGTGCTTGTTCTCAGTATCTCTCTGTCTGACTGTGCTGCTTTTTTTTTTGTGAATACACATATAGCCTCTGGGGAGACCAATGGCTGTGGGGACTGATATCTGAGGTGTCATGTGCTAATGTCTGTAGGACAGCATGGCTTTGTCTCTTCAGGAGATGCTCAGGTGTTGCAGGCAAGTGGGCAGAGAAGGCTATTTCATTATATTTGGTTTGCCTCTGGACTGCTGGATACACAAATTAAACTTCGTGTTATTTTTGCGGTCCCCTTGTTATCAACTCCCTTGTCCAAGCTCTGTAAAACATGGGAACATCTGTTCTCAAAAGTATCTGTTGTTGCTGCCTGCTGGTGCTGTCTCTCAGTGGCAGCACACTCACTCTGCAGCCTTCAGGATTTTCTTGGCACAGTTGCAGTGGTCTTCTTGTGTTATCTACTTGGCTTGAAGCTTGTGGTCTTAAGACACGATCAGTCATGAGTGCAGACAGCACAGGGTCAAACAGTCCTGCTGATAATTAGTGTAAAAACAGGGAGTATAAGTAGCATCAAGCTTTGATTTATAGGATAGGTGGTGGGTTTTTGCTATTGGCTTCTGCAAATCTTGCTTCAGCATGTGAGAGTGAACAGCTGTCAGTAGCTGTGTCTCATAAGTCAACATATCTCAGTGTTCACAGCTCCAGTCCTACCTGTGACAAAGCCACAGTCTCGTCATGGTGGCCAAAACTGCTCAGGATATGCTGGTACCTCTCCTGTATTCATGCATTGTAAGCATGCATGTACACATGCTGCTATACAATAACCTCTGATGGAAATTACAGGCAGTGGGATAAGTTTTGGAGTAAATTTCGTGTTGGGCTAAGTCTTAATATTGTGTTTTCCTTTTGCATGGCTAAGTATTTGCCTAATGCTTGTTCCAGGACTAGCTGAATTGGAGTGTGCACAGTGGTACAGAGTGATGCTGGAAGTGTGTCAGCCACCTTAGCTCAGTTCTGTGCCCTGCTTTACATTCCAACTCCTGCCTTCAGCTTATGAAAAGTACCACTTCCTAGTACCAGGTCTGATCCAAGCAGTAAATGCATTAAAAATCAAGGTTTGCTATCTGTGCTCTACAAGCTGCCTGTAAAATGCAGGGTTCTCTACTTTCTCAAGGCAATAATGTTTTGTCCTGTTCTCTGGCTTCTGTTTATGCTAAGGAAATTTCTAGTGGAGTTCCTATGCAGAAAGCTTGCTGTCATTAATTGCAAGGACAGTGCTTCCCAGCACTGCTTTAACCCAGTCCAGGCTGATCTGGTCTTATAGGTTCAAGATTTCCAAGGATGTATGAGCATTGGTGGCTTGCTGGAAAGTGAGTAAGGAGCAGGGACATTAGACTGCAGCAGCTGATGGCATACAGACTTGGGTCACTCTTGAGCATCAAGAGGCTGTGGTTATAGTGAACAAGGTTTGTTCTGCTCCATCTCTGCCTCACACATCCCATCCTCTGCTGTTACTCTGTGAAAGTTTTGTCAGTGGTAGTTTGGATGTAGCCACCGCTTTGGGATGACTGAGTGGCATGGGATGGACAAGGCCAGATGAGTCTAGCTGATTCTGGGACCAAAGCCATTGCTCAGCATCTGATTTCAAGAGTGGCTGCAAGGCTGCCAGAGATGAGGCTGTAACTGAGCCCAGAGGGAACAACTGCATGGAGGCTACTCTGTTGCCTGGGGCTAGACATCAAGCTGGGGTGCTTGGAGTCAGTTGTGGGTGCTTGGAGTCTCAGAGCCCTGGAAGGGGCTGAGCCCCAGCATAACTTTCTCTGCACAGCCTGGCAGAATGCTGAAGCTGTTTGTGCTTCTCCCACAGGTGGTGCTTTGCTGCAGAATGGGCAGATGACAGCAGAGATTCAGGAAGAAGTGGCCTTGACTAACCTGGGCAGCAGCTCTGGGGCCAGCAAGCGGCACAGTGCTACCGACAAGATGCATTTTCCGCGTTCCAACCTGCAAACAATCACAACCCTGGGTATGCTGGTCCACCCTGGCCCTGATCCCAGTCCAGCAGAAAACTTGTGACTGAAATCTCAGCAGCTGTCCTAGCCAAAAAAATAGGATATGCTGGGGTACAGAAGGCCCTGCAGCCACTGGACTATCAAATATACATGCTGTCCTAATGCATGCTTTCTTCCTGTGTGCTTCTCTACACTTTCAGGCAGGGGGGAGTTTGGTGAAGTGTTCCTGGCCAAGGCAAAAGGTGCAGAAGATGGTGAGGGTGAAGTGCTGGTCCTGGTGAAGAGCCTGCAGACGAGGGATGAGCAGCTGCAGCTGGACTTCCGTCGAGAGGCAGAGATGTTTGGCAAGCTGAACCACTCCAATGTGGTGCGGCTGCTGGGGCTGTGCCGCGAGGCAGAGCCGCACTACATGGTCCTGGAGTACGTGGACTTGGTAAGGACCCTACCAGCAGTGCCTGCAGTGGAAGAGGGGGACATCAGCGGGCATAGGGCCTGCAAGTGTGACAACAGGCTGGCAGTGCAGTGCAGGCAAGGTGTAGGGATACTAGGCTGAGCTTCCTACTGTTCCCAGCTGTGGAGGAGTCTCAAGGGGAATGGGGGTCACATACAAGACCTGCAGGTGACTTTGTCCTGTACATCCTCCTGATTTCTGATTTGTGTCCTGGACTCAGCTATATAAGCTGTGTGACTCCATACTGCAAAATGGCTGTGAATACTAAGTGCTGTAAGGAGTCTGGAGTTTGTAGGAGAGAAATCAATCTGGGGCATGAAAAACCTCCTGGAGGCTTCAGGCCTGCTTGCCATGATCTTAGCCAGTTGAGACCCAGAAGCAAGATACTGGCTTGTTCTGTAAGGCAGGGAGCAGGAGAACAGGCACAGACCATGGACCAGGAGATGAGGATCTGTGGGATTGCTACATCCAAGCACTGCAGGGACTGATGAGACTGGCAGCATGCAGAGGTGCTGCATCTGAATTGCTATCTGTCTACCAGGGGGACCTGAAGCAGTTCCTGAGGATCTCCAAGAGCAAAGATGAGTCTCTGAAGCCACAGCCTCTTACTACCAAACATAAGGTGACAGTGCAGCTTTGGAAGTGCTGTGGGTTTGGGGACCCTAAGGAGGGCAGCCAGTGCTGACATCTCTCTGAGGTCAGGTGTCTCTCTGCACACAGGTGGCCCTGGGCATGGAGCATCTCTCCAACGGCAGGTTTGTGCACCGGGACTTGGCAGCCAGGAACTGCTTGGTCAGTGCCCAGCGGCAAGTCAAGGTCTCATCCCTGAGCCTCAGCAAAGATGTGTACAACAGGTCAGGTGGGAGCCTGACAGGGGAGTGGGGGGGAATGGAATGGCACCAGCCTCATTGCCTGCCTGTCCTGCCCACAGCGAGTACTACCACTTTCGCCAGGCCTGGATCCCCCTGCGCTGGATGCCACCTGAAGCTGTGCTGGAAGATGAGTTCTCCACTAAGTCGGATGTGTGGTCCTTTGGGGTGCTCATGTGGGAGGTCTTCACGCATGGTGAGATGCCCTACACTCCACTGGCAGATGATGAGGTCTTAGCAGGTATGTGGAGTACCTTGTGCTCTCCCTGGAATTGTAGCCTAATTTCTTTTCATGCAGTGAAGGTGGCCAGATGAGCTGTGTGATGTCCTTCCTCTTGCCATGGTGCTGGTCTTTCTGAGGAGGCTACCTCAGCCTGCATGGATAATGGCTGCCCTCCTTGCACCCCACAGAGAGGATCACACCCCTTCCTTATGGCTCTTTGATCTTTTCTTTCATGCCAGGTCTGCAGTCAGGAAAGACGAAGCTCCCGCAGCCGGAGGGCTGCCCTTCCCGCCTGGCCAAGCTGATGCAGCGCTGCTGGGCCCCCAGCCCTAAGGATCGTCCCTCCTTCAGTGAGCTCGCTACTACCCTTGGGGACAGCCCAGCTGACAGCAAAGCCTGAGCATCCGGCCTGTGCTAGTGAAGGACGTGATGGGGTGGAGAGGAGTCTGTATGTGCCTGGGGAGCCCCTGGCACACCTGCAGCCCCTTGCTGAGCCCAACCCCAATGCGCCAGTGAGCAGCTCAGCACCAGCAGCTGCTGGACTCAAAGCACAAGCCAGTATACCCCAGCCCCACCCCCTTCCTCCACAGGTCCCAGAAGACAGCCCTTGCTGCCTCCTGCTCTCCGCCTGCTCAGCCCGGTGCCCTTAGGCTGCTGGTGTGGATGGAGCGCAGCTCCCCCTCATCCAGTGAGAACTGGGGTGTCCCTGCCTGCCACATTCATACCTGCCGGCCTGGCCCGGCCTCTCTCTGTCCATCTGTGCTAGGCATGCCTGCCTTCCCCACGCCCCAGGGTACAGGCCAGCCAACAGGAGCACAAAGTGCCTGGCATATGAAGGAGCTCGCTACCTTTCCCAATTACCCTGTGCCTTTTTTTGTACTATGACTCTGGGCAGAGCCCCCTCTCTCCCTCTTCCAGAGCGCTGACTCCTCCCTACCATAGTATTTCTGTTACTGGAATGCAGCCTAGAGTGGGTTAGTTTGTTTGCTTGAGTGGAGGGTACTGCAGCCAAGAAGGGTTGGGTTTTGTTGGGTTTTTATGTGCTGCTCTCAATAAAGAAGGCGCTTTTTTTTTTGTTTTTTTGTCTTTGTAAGATGCTGCTGTCAGATAGCTGTTTTCCTCCACGTGGCTCCTGGGAAGGGTTGGGGACCAGTTTTTCTGGTATCTGTTGCCTGTGTTTAGCCCTTTTGGCCTCTTCTTTGAGCCTCGCGTGCCCTGAGGAAAGCACTTTGCCTCAGGACTTACTGTCTCTCTGGGCAGTAGGGGTTGCTCTCCAACAGGAACATGTTTCAAGAGAAAATGTCCCTCTCAGACCCCAAGCAAACAACCGCTTATAGACATGTTGACAGGCTCCCCCCAGTTCAGGTAGTGATTGAGTTTGTGCACGTACCTCTGTGGCCGGGGGCAGCTTTGCAACTAGCACAGGTTTTGTTTTTGCACAGGAGATTTCAGCTGCTACTTCTTGCACGATAGAGAAGCTTGCAGGGTCAGGCATGTACAGGGATGCTGGGGGAAATCCTGCTGTCACATGTGGTCTGCAACCCTCTCCTCAGAACTAACAACCCAGAGCAATGGTAGGGTCAGGCAGTCTCTTCTGGGGGAAGGAAAGGTGGGTACATGATGTACAAGCCCCAGTCCCCACAGCATGAACATGAGCCAAGTTCCTTGAAGCCAGAGTGGAATGCTGGGTTTGACCAAGCTGCAGACCAGTAGTTTCACTTGCTGCACAGCTCTGTGTTGGGTGGCTGTAGAGACACATCTGAGCTCTTCCAGGAAGCCTACAGGGTCTGAACTAGAGGTGATGGGCATAAGCTGCACAAGTATTGGGTATTAGGGAAAATGCTTCCCCTCAAGGGTAATAAAGGTTTGAGTCCCAGAGAAGCTATAGCATCTCAATTGTCATCATCAGAGATACTCAAATCTGGACGAGGTAAGTTCTGAACAATCCAGTCTAAAGCTCTGCTTTAATCAGGGATGGACCAGAAATGTGCAGGATCCCCTTCCTACCTCTGCTTCCCAGAGAGGCTATGGAGATACTGGAGGGTGAAAAGGACTCATTTCTTCAAATGTGCTAGCTGGCTCTGAGCTCATATTTGGTCCAGACCTTGGAAACAGGGTGCAGGCAAGTTTGTTGGTCATAGAACAGTTATCAAAAGTGTCCTTTTTGCAACACTTGTGTCTTGCAGCTGAGAGCTATGGAGTCTCCCCAAGCCGAAGCCTCTTGGCAAGCTTAAGATGTGGCAGTGTGTGAATGTTGGGCTCCTCTCTAAAGGGGGACAACCAGGTCAAGTTCACTAGACTTGGTTCTCCTTGTGGCCTTGGCAGAAGGTTACTGCCACTCTGAACTCTTGCTCTTCCATGACCAGATGGCCTGGCCACAGCCTGGGACTGGTGGCACTGCTGGGAGAAGCTGTTACTGGCAGAGGTGTCAGGATGTGCCTTGCCTTCTCCCCCCTTCAGCTGCATGTCCTTCTTGTCACTCTCCCCAGTTCTCTCCAGTGGAGAAGCATGTTGATGTTGTAGCACTGCTGTGCTCCCCAACTTGTAAGTGACCTCTCACTTCCATTTGCTGTTGTTTGATGTCCTTTTGTTCCATTTCTTCCATCCAGCGTGTTCTGTGGACTTTCCTGTCTGCTATCCTTCATTTCAGGCAGGACCACTGCACTCTATGGGCTGATTTCTGCAGCCAAGTCACTTGTGGCTTAGCCAAGCAGAATCTCAGTGATGCTGTAACTAGAGAATGGAGATGACAAGGACTTCTGGGGTACCATCCTTGTTCTGCCAGCTTTATGTGTACAGGTGTCTTGTGTATTGTGAGTGAACACCATGGCTGCAGTGAGCTGGTTCTGTGAGCAGTGTCTGGATTGGGTGGTCTTCTTTATCCCAACACATCCTGGAGACTCAAATACCTGTTTGCCATGCAGTCAAGACCTGGGACTGCAAGGAAGCACCCAAATGGAAAGTCACCAAAGCTAGGATAAACTCCTGACCCAAACAGTGCAGAATGACAGGGCTTGGGATTGTGTATTTTTGGGAGTGATGTTATGAAAAAGTTCTGTATCCTTGGGGATGGGACAGATGATGGCCAAACTAATTGGAAATGGCAAGCTGAGCAAATACAGCCCTAGCCAAAGCCCCCACAGGAGAATGAGACGACTTGGGCAGTTGGCAGAGGTGGGATCCCATTGCCTCAGCCCAAACTGAAGGAACACCTTAAAGAAGACAACTGATGGTATCCAGGGCCAGGAAGAACAGCATGGCTTCATCAGAACAAAGGTCCACCTAGTGGGCCACCAGCTGTGGCCAAAGTTGAATGTTTACTGAACAGTGTAAGAGAATAGCAAGCAGGAGTGTGTTAGTCCCAACTAACAACTCCCTAAAGCATAAAGACCTCCAAACAAGGCATTTCCAGCAGTCCTTGAGGTTTTTTTCTTGCTAGAAAGTTACCCCAATTCCCCTTGCACCTGTGTATGCTTTGAGCACCCATGGACAATGAATGCACAGATCTACTGTGTGGCTTTTTGGTTTACTCTGATTTAATTTGCTGCCCTGTGGCTCTTCTGTAGTCCTGTGTCAAGCACCTGTGGGGAAACTAGTGGGCCTTAATTGTCCTAAGCAGCCTCACCTGGGAGTTCCCCACACTCTTGAGCTGCATTTAAGCTCAAGCCTTGGGCATTCAGGTTTGTTTTGAGTAAGCTTGTAGGTGTTCCTGGTTTGGTCTTGCCTCTAGCCCTGTTTTCTAGGCATGTAGGCCTTATCCAGACCTGATTTTGGCGCTCATGACCATCTGAATACTGGACTTGGTTCATTGCTCGCTCTGTGAATAGACACTGATACCAACCCCTGTCTTGAATCTTCTCAGGAACTGTGGGACTATACCCATTCATGAGGGCATGGGGTCACCTTTAGATAGTGGCTAGTCATCCCTCATGGAGCAGCCACATTCATGCACTCCTCTGCCGACCAAAAAAAGCATATTAAGAAAGGCCCTAACCTAGTTTTACATGTGCAGCAGTACTTCCATTCTAGTTGTTATTGCTCATAGAAAATATTTGTTTAAAAAGGAGCAGCTACCTGTACTCAGCAGCAGTCAAAAAAAGCAGCTCAAGTGTCAATAGCAGGAAGATTGGGAACAGGATTGAAGCTGTCACAATCCAAGCACCCAGTGCAGAGGGTGTTTAATAGTTTCCCTGTTGAAATATGAGGATCTGGAGAAGGATGAAGGACTTGTTGCAATGGCCTAGAGGAGGATTGAAAATGGGCCGTGGATGGCTGTGGTGATGCTGGGGGCATCTGGCAGCAGGGCCAATGCTAGAGTGGAGCTATTAGGCAGCTTGTCTGGAGGGAACCTTGTGAGTAACCAGATAAGAGGCTTTTATAGCATAGTGTCAAATGCTGTACCTGGAGCTGTGTAAGAAGAGGATTGAAAATGGGAGATTGATAACTGGGGGGTCATAAATGAAAATAGCCCTGAAAATGAAATGGGACTGTCAAGTGGCTGAAAACCTGCTTTAAGCTGCTTTCAGTTGTCACTGTTGTCTGGTTTGGTTAGGGAGGGCTTGCTGGACCTGTGGCCTGTGATGGAGACCTGGGGACACAGCTTGGCTCTGCAGCTTGTATCTAACTGCCTTAGTGAGAGATTGGCATCCCAGGAAGTTGAGGCAGGCTGAAGATCTGGTCCTGTTCGGAGCACAAGCTGGACACAAGTGTCCTGAAAAGCAGCCCCAAGATGAAGCTAGGGAGGGAAAGGATGGCAGCAGAAGGGGTGTCTGTGTGGACTCTCCTGCAGCTTGGGGGGCAAAAGGCCTCCACATGACCCTGCCAACAGAAGGCCCGGGGAGAGGAAGCTGTCCCATGAGCAAGAGAAAGCCCAATCCTGGTACCTGCAGTGGTTGCACGCTTGTGCTAGGCAGGCAGACCAGCCTGTCTCTGGTGGTTTGTCTGTGTGTTTGTTGTTGCCAGCCTAATTGGTGCCTCCAGCCATGCAGAGGGTCTTGCTGACCCTTTCTCAGCCTGGCATAATGTGGTGAGGCCTCAGCCTCACCTGTGCTAGGTGTAGTTTGTGCTCAGCTTGAAGGGAAGGTGGCCAGGGCATGTGATGGAGGCATGTGAGTCCAGCAGCCCTGCTGGGAGCTAAAAATGGCATGTGTGCTCACTGGAGGAGCATGGGTGGTGGGGAGGAGGGGGAGGCGGTGGTGGCAGTGACGGGGGTGTTCGGTTTTGCAGTTACTCCCTTTCTCTGTAGGAGGTTGGCCCTGGACTGTAGGAGACAGCTGTGAAGACTGGTGGCAAGCATGTGTGTCCTCTGAGTGATGAGGCAGATATGGAAAGGGCTTGTGCAAGCTGCAGAACCTTCCGTGGGGTGTCCAGGAGACAAAATGGGTCTGTGGCAGGGCTGTCACAGGTAAGGTCGTGCCCTGGAGTTTGTAGGACAGGGTGTCAGAGAGCCTTTTGTTTAACTGAGAATATGGCTCTATCTGTCCTCACAGCTTTGAGCTCTGGGGCTGTGGTCCCTCCTGCACCTTTGCTCACCCACATGCAGCCTGCCTTGCGCACAGTTCTACTGGCTTTGTGAACTATCCCTCTCCTGTGCAGGTCCTGGGTCACTCCTGGGCAGAGGACATGACCTGTGCCACCTGCTAGGAGCCCACTAATCTGCAGGATGGACTGCAGTCTGTGCTGGGGCCTGCCCTGCCATCTTCCCAAGTGTACAGGTGGTCTGTCCTACCCATGGATGGCTGTGGTACAGAACCCCATCCTTACCTCCTGTGCATTTGAAGGCAGCTGTGGCCTGTTCTGTTAATGGAGACCCTTTTTCTTCTGACTCGTGATCAGCCTGTGCTTGGGCAATGTATGTTTTGGACATACTTGCTCAGTCCTCTGTCCTGCACATGCCTGAGCACCCAGTGGCCCACAGATCCTCTCAAGTGCCTCTGCAGCCACCAGAGAAGGGGACAGCATTTTGTCCCTTCCAGAGTGTGAGAGCAGCTGGGATGGAGAACTGTCGGTAGCAACAGCTAGTGGCATCACTTAAGAGCAGGATGGTGCGGAGCCTCTCCTGGCTAGATCTGGATGATGGTGAGGTAGGGGAATCTTTGATCCACGTGTCTGGAACGTGTCCGAGTGCCTGGAACTGGCGGTGGGAACCCGGAAAGAGGGGCATCTCAGTCTTCTCTTCCTCGACCCGCCGCAGGACAGCCGAGCCGGGCCCGGCCCTGCCCT
>VWZD01000162.1:76957-93883 GCA_013396695.1 Sakesphorus luctuosus
GTGCCCGGAAACGGCGGTGGCTTCCCGGTCCCGTGGGTGCGGCCCGTCACCAGCCCCTTCCGGGGGGCTGCGCGGGAGCCGCGGGCAGGGAGCCGGGCGGCCGAGAGCGGCAGCCCCCGGGCCGGGGATGTCGGTGTGCCCGACAGTCCCTAGACCTCTCGTGTGCCCGGGAAGACCCATCCCGGTGCAACGTCTGGGCCGGAGCTGGTCAGAGCCCTCGAGGCCCGTCGCTGCTAGCCGAGTGGCTGGGTGTTGGGTGACACAGGTGGAGTGCCCTGCCCGGCCAAGGGCCCGGCAGGGCTGGCTCCTCGGGCCGCGGAAGGGACTAACGCCACGTCTCGGCCGGTCCAGAGTGCACTCCGTGGCTTCTGGTGTGCAAAGACAGATTAGAAACTTGGAAGAGTTTGTACGTGGTTGGCTCGCCTGCATCCCTCATACCGTCTTCTGAACAGCTGGGCAATGCTGCATCCCAGCTGGCCTGGGCATCATGCACCCTGGGAAGGTGGAAATGGGTGTGGGGTACTGCTGGGCACATCCTGGATGTACAGGACGTAGGATGAGGCCATCCTGCCGGTGAAAACTTGTGTGAGGGGTACTTCCTAGTCCACAAGTATTCACCTGGGGGATGGTGGTGCAGTCATGCTTGGAAGAGTCAGTGAGGGGAACGAGGTAGCAGAGACATGTGGGCCAGGTAGCATCCTTTCACAGAGGTAAGGGGGAGAGGCATCCAGATGTGACTAGAGAGGCAAGTGGGATTTCCAGAATGAAGATATCCCATTGTCCCACTGTTCTCAGACTACTCTACTGAGAGGACCACTCTTCATCTATCTTCTTGGCAGGCAACATCCCCTAAGGGCATGCTAAAGGCAGGAGGAGGTGGAGGGTAGGGGAGTGGGGGGAGAGACAGCATGAGGTAATTTAACCTGTACAGAACCAATCTTGGGTTGGTTTTAAAGCCCACAGCTCCTCTGGCATGACAGGGAGCCAGAGCTGGTATGAGGAAAAAGAAGGCCATGCTGGGAGTGCAGGGACATGCAGGAACTCTTGTCCTCCTCTGTGTGTTGTCCCTGTCACCTGTGACTCCCTCTTCTTCCCTTGTGCTGCTGACAGGCCTACGAGCTCTCCACACTGACTGGCACTCAAGTCCTGCTATTGGTGGCCAGTGAGACAGGCCATGTGTACACATTTGCTACACGGAAACTGCAGCCCATGATCACCAGTGAGACAGGGAAGGCGCTGATCCAAACATGCCTCAATTCCCCGGACTCACCCCCGCGTTCGGACCCCACCACTGACCAGCGCATGAGTGCCACAGGCTTTGAGGAGACGGACCTCACCTACCAGGTGTCTGAGTCGGACAGCAGTGGGGAGACCAAGGTAATGTTCCTGGGCACCCGGGGAGGCACAGGCTGTGCCAGGAGCCTTGATCATCTCCAGACCTCTTAAAATAGCAGCCTGGGGAGCTGGGGATGGGTCCCCTTTTGCTGTGACTGCAGTGAGCTTGTGCCGTGTCTTCTCAGGGCTGGCTCCTTGGCTGACAATAGTGGTGATTTGAAGAAGGAGGGAAGCGGGTGGCAGGTGTCCTGGTCCTGGCCTTTGCAGCGTGGCTCCCCACTGGCCCAGCCTACCCCCCTGGCCAGCTTTCAGCCCTGTTATCTCTCCCCAGGCGTCTCCATGCTCTCACACTCATTGATAAAAATTTGATTCTGCCTCCATGGCCTTATAAGGCCTGGTTTCCCTCGCCAGAATCCCTGGCAGGGCCCCTCACATTCCTTATAAGCTGCAGCTGTCTCTTGCTTTGGTGCTGTTTTGGAAGGGGGCAGGGAGGACATGGGGAATGGAAACATTTGGCTGCACAGACCATTGCTACTCCCTGCCTGTTGTCCCTGCAGACACTGGCCCTTGTCTGCCTGTGTTACTTGTGGCCTTCTGCCCAGGGTGGCCTCCCTGTAGGTGCAGAGTCAGGCAGTGGTGCTTTTCTGCTGGAAGGGCCCTGTCTTGTGCCTGCATTCTGTGGTGTTGTTGCTCAGAGCTGTTGGAAGAAAGCTGTCTGCCATATCCCTTCTACTTCCATTTGCAGGCTGATGCTTGGGTCTGCAGGTACTTGGAGGTGTAAGGTAGGGAAATTTGTGGTGCAGGGCTGGGGTGACATGCTGAATGTAGGGCTGCACCACACTTTCCCAGGTCTGCAGTGCCATTGGATTCTGTGAGTTAGAGCAGCCCTGCTTTATCTGTGCTTGTGGCATGGGTAGGCCTTGCTGCAAAAGCATCCTTCCAGGTTAACTGTGGCCTTGCTCTAGGAGCTCTGCAACCATCTGTGCACAAGCCATAGCTGCATCCTTGCCATGCAGTAGCCACTAAACATTAAGCAGACAGAACTTTGAGATTTCTGTGCTGTAATCTAAAGGTAATGAATGCGGCCCCGACATGTGCCCAGCATGTTGTGTGGGGCTGCAGGAGTGTCCAGCTGCCTGTTTTTATGCTATGACAGCACAGCAGCTCTGGTCACAGTGCTACTCGATACCCAGCAGCCACTATTCCTCCACGTCCGCTTCCCCGCATATGTGCGCTGCTCCACCAAGCAAAAGCTTATTGCTGCTGAGCCCTGAGAAACATCAGCAGTCTCAGAGGTCCCTGAAGGCAGAGGAGCTGTGGTGGGCCGAAGTGTTGCTGGCTGGAGACTCTGCTGGAGCCCAGAAGAGTCCTTCGGAAGGCTTCCTGCTGATAGGAGCCCAACACCAGGCCTAGCTATCCCAGTCTGGCATCTCTTCCCTGGGTGCCGCTGATTCTTAGCGTGAGCTGTGCCAGCTCTTTCCAGTAGGTAAAGCAACCTCTCCCTTTTGCAACCTGTGTTTGTAAAGACTTGTGCCTCTTGGGCATCTCCTGGATGAAAGGGCAAGTCCTGTGGGCATTTTGTAATGAGACAAATTACCTGTGCCTGGAGTAATTTGGAGGTGCAGGAAGCCCTGTGCATGGCAGCTAACCTGTCCCTGGCCTGGGATTTGTCTGCATCATGTCCCTTTTGACTCTTCCTGAAAATACTGCTAATTGACCCCCAGAGGAAGTGTTCTCTTGGGGTATGCTTACTCTGCAGAGATCTTAATGTAACCTCTCTTTTCCCACTTTTTGATGCAACCCTGCAAGCTCCATCCCAGTGGTAACTGGCTTAGTGTGGAGTGCTCTGTGGAGTCAGCATTTGATGTGAGGCTGGAGGAGCCCCATGGTCCTGTCTTGTGCTTGACATTCTGACTAAACCCATCCTGGCCTGGTGAGAGTTCCTGCCACGGCAAGCCCTGGGGCTGGGGCCAGTCCTACTCTGACCTTCTGCAGTCCTGCTGTGCCTTCTACAGACCTGGAAGTCTCCTTGGTGCTCTGGCAGAGATCAGCCCAATTCAGATAGATCAAGAAATCCTCTGAGAATTAAAGGGGTCTATGGGTGGACCATGCTAGGTGGCTGGCATTTGCTGAGGGGTGGGTGGTACATAAGCCTGGCTTACAGGTGCCTCATTGGAGGAGGTGGCAGGAGATTTGGCGCCTGGATGAGCCTCTGAGAGGCTCTCTGGCCTTCCCGTGTGAGCTCTGCTTTCCAGATCTCTGTGGACAAAACTTGCTTGTGTTCAACTGCTTCAGCAGAGTGGGAAGACAATGCAGCCAAGCTGTTACCTGCAGTCAGCAGCCTGCTGGTATTCCTATGTGCTACAGCTAGCACCAGCTATGAGGTCCTCCTGATGTGCCAGACCCAAACACCCTGGCATGGTGATGAGCTTGGACTTGCAGCTGGGATTGGGGCATGCTGTATCCTTATGATAACAGTGTCATGTGCTGGCCTGTCTCATCTTTTGCAGACCCCAAAGGATACTGCCTGTGTGCAGTTTCTTGGGTGTGGTTATGTGAGAGAGGGTATTTTGGAGGCAGCTCAGGAACTCCAGGTTGGAGTGAGAGCATGGGAGTAGCTACCCCTGATCTGGTCATCTCCTTCTGGGATGGTGGAAATGTGGGACTTCCTGCCACATCTGGAATGCTTTCAGGTGTTGGAGACCAGATTGGAATTTCCCATGTACCTCCTGCAACATCTGTATAGTAATTCTGTCTAGGGGGTCTAGGCCAAGCTGAACAGCATTGCCTCAGGCAGTCCCCAAAACCTGTGGAATGGGATTGTTCTGTCTCCAGACCCTGCTGTAGTCCAGTTGGTCTGGGCTATGCCCTGTGGTCCTCTCATGCTGTAAAGCAGGGTGTGGATCCGGGCAGACACCTGCTGCTATGTTGCACCTCTTTGCTGTGTGCTGATTCCTCAGACACTGCCCTGCAAACTGAAGTTTGCACTGAGCTGTGATGGGGAATGGATGTGCAGCTGGATCAGGAAAGGAAGGGGTTTCAGGGCTGCTGTCTGCCTTAAGTCTTGACCATGGTCCCATGGGTAACCTCTGCTGAAGGTGACTCACTACTTGGCTCCTGTTGAAGGCTGGCTTCATGCATGTAGTCTGGGCTTTTTAGGGTGCTAGGGAAAGACAAGGTGCCCAGGGTTGCCAAGCCATCCCAGACAGTCATGGGGAGACAGCAGTGGGTGTCCAATCCCAAAGTCTCTCCCAGTTCTCTTTCTGTATTGGGAGCTATTGATGCAGCCCAAGAAAAACACAAAAGAGATGGGAGGAATCTGAGTCTGACCTGTGTCTTAGGGAGTACAGAGACAGAGTGTGTGTGGTTCAAGCCTGCTGGCACAGCATCTCTCCCAGGCACCTCTGCTGTTCTCATCATACTGATATTTGCCCTTGTGCTTCTAGGGAGCCCTGAGTAGAGTGCTGCGAACTTTTTGGAATGTCTCCTCCAGCCCTGAGAATATGGAGTGTGAGGGGGTGCTAAGTGCTCTGGCTGTTCAGAGAGTATATCTCAGGGGTATACTGCTTTAGAGCTGTAGGTGGGGATGAGGAACCCTGGCTTTTCCAAATGGGAATAGGACCTGTTCTGCCCCACTCTGCTCTGGCTCCTTAGTGGGCTGGGGAGAGCTCTGCCCTGTCACCCACATGGGGAGGGCACCCACAGCCTCCTGTGTCCCATATGGGATGGCAGGAGTTTGTGGTTGAGCTAATGGAAAGTGCTTCTACTGGGCTCTGCTCTGTTATCACGTGCCTCTTCTAATTTGGACTTCAGGCACTGCGGTGCCAAGGGTGTTGCTCTCCTCCCTCGCCAGGCCCTGGGGCACGACTGAGTGCCTGGGATTGGATCCCCCTGTCCAAAATGGGCTGCCTTCCCTTTTTTAGCTGTTCGTTGAGCTGTGAATTCCTTGTTCCTGGCAGTCTGACAAGCTGGGAACAAGGCTTAGCACGTGGGAGAGCTGGGCCCACCAGCCTGCAGTGGGAGGGGTGGGAGTGTGGCAGCCTTAACTCTTCCCAGGCATACTGGCAGCTGTGGCAGGACATGGGGACAGCAGGTCACTTGTGGCCTGGGACATGGTCTCCTGTGAAGCAGTGGGTTCTCCATGTGCTCTTGGCCAGATGAGAGGAGCAGGAGAGTTGCCATGGGGTATTTGAAAGAGGATTTGGGGTAGGAAGGCATGTTGGGTGAAGTGTGACTGCCAAGAGCATCAGGGATCGTGCTGGACTTGGTTGGTTTCTGCAGATCCAAGCCACATCCAGCTACATGCTCTGTGACTGTGGAAACTAGGGTGTTATGTGCCCTGCAGCCTGGCACACATGTTCCTCCCTTGTTTGCAGACTTGGGAGGCGAGTCTCTCAGGCCCAGCACAGGGCCCTTGTCCTGGTCCTCAGCTTCTCTGGCGATGCTGTCCTCAGACAGGCATAGAGCTCCAGTGCTCCTTGCAGGACTGTGCTGTGTGCTGGCTGTAGCTAACACGTGGGGTCCTTTGGAAGCATTTGCCTTGTACCCATCTCCTGCTTGAGGCTTGGCAAATAGATGCTTTCTACCATCAGGTTCTCCCCTTTGCTCCAGGAGATTTGTAGAGGCGTTCCCCAGAGTCTGCCAAAGCTGCTGCTGAGGCTGAGTTTGGGTCTCCCTGGTGTCCAGGTTTGCCCTGACTCACCTCTCCCTTGCCACTTTCAGTGTACAGCTGCCTTTAAGAGCCAGTTCTCAACTTATTCTCATTTGTGTGTTTCCTGCCTTAAGGAAGGTGGTGTGTGTTCCGGACAGGGGACAGGTGTATGCCTTTACATCTGTTCCTGCAAGGACTGTTTTTGCCTGTTCTGTTCCAAAAAGGGGCTCTTCTCCTCTTAGACATTTTGGGGACTCTTGGGGAGGGGAAGGGTTGCTTTGTCCCCTGGCGTATTGCAGGGAAGGTTCTCAGGGGACCTATGTGGCCCTGGGCTTGTATCCAAAGTTTACGCTGAGCTCTCTCCAGCTCTCCTCATGCTGCGTTGTTGGGCATAGTCTCCTCATGTTTTTACAAGCAACTCTTCTCTGCTGCTCTGGCTCTGCTCCATGTGCTGGCAGCAGGCTATGGGGGTATGGTTTGGCAAGGGGCTGCAACCTATGGAGCCTGGTTTGGTCTCATGGGCAGATGTCTCATGGGCTGGTTCGAGTTGTCACAATCTCTCCTTTTTGCAGGATGCACTGAAACCTGCGTTCACTGTCACGAACCTGCCGGGAACAACATCCATCCAGACAGCCCCCACCACCTCAACCTCCATGCAGGTCAGCAGTGGCCCGTCATTCCCCATCACTAATTACCTGGCGCCAGTGTCTGCCAGCATCAGCCCCAATGCCGTCACCAGTGCCAACGGGACAGTGCTGAAGACTACTGGAGCCAGTGCAGTGACGTCTGGGGGCCTCATGCCAATACCCACTGGCTTCACCCTCATGTCAGGTCAGTGCCTTTAGGGGCTGAGGACTGCATTTGTCCATCCCTGCACCTGGAGCATGTTGCTGTTCTTTCCAGGGTAGAGGAGGCCTAGTGGCAGAAGGGAAGCAATAGTGGGTTGCTGCTATAAGGCAAACCTGGCTGGGATTCCTTGCTCAAACCCAGCCAGGCCAGTGGCTGGAGAAGGGTCATGTAGCGACTGTTTCTTTAGAGTGCTGCTAGCTGGCCCTGCTGCTGGGAGGTGGCAGGGAGCTGAGCTTGGGACCCCAGGACAGCACCAAGAAGCCTGGAGGGAGTGAAAAGAGCTGGTGGTGACAAAGCCTTTCTTTCTCCCTCCTTTTGGCAGGTGCTTCCCTTTCTCCGGGGACCCCTACTATTCCTCTCACTCAGTTACAACCGCACTCTCTGGCTCTTTCCAGCCAGCAGGGCCAGGTGGTCACGGGTACAGCTGGACAGCTGCAGCAGGCACAACAGACAGTCTTCCGCTTCCCTGCCAGAGCTGGAGGGCAGATCGTGTCGCTGACAGGTCAGCACTCGCTTCTCCTCCGCTTGCTAGAGGTGGGGGGATGGAGGCATCTGTGGAGGTCCTGGTCCTTGCCACAGAGCTGACCCCCACTGAGGTGGGAACACAGAGGAGGCAAAGCACAGGTTACCCTGGCTGTGGCTGCTGGAGAGATGGGAAGACAAGGTAGAGAATGCTTGACATAGGCAGGAGCAGCATCCTGGGGAATACAGACCAAGGGAAGCAATGTATTTTCAGTCTCCTGCCCCATAGTTTTGCCTGTGGCTAGCAAAGGCAGAGGAGGCAGTTCCCCAGTGCAGCTGTACTGAGGCTGAACTGTGCTGCTAGAACTGATGGAAGGGTACCACAGGGACTCAAATGCCCAGTGGCTGTTTATTGAGTGCTGGCATTTGGCTCTGAGCAGCTGCTCTTGCTTTTGTTTTGGGATCCGCAGTCAATCATTCAACCACAGTGATCAGGGGAGACCCAGAGCAGAGGAGTGAGTGGTGCCGCTGTGCTGCTTTGTGTGTAATGTCCTTTGCAGAAATTTCTTGTGCTGAGTCAAGGCTCTCCAGGTGTGGTGCTGGAGGTGGACAGCTCCTGATTGGAGTTACAGAGGAGGGCTACACTCTCCTTTGTAGTGGCAGCCATCATCTGAGGATCAGTATTGACACAATATTTCTCATGTCCTGTGTGCCTGTGCCCAAGTTGATGAGTCTAATAGCCTGTGCACTTTCTCAGAATGCTTTAGACTCCCATGGGCCATAGCAGACAGCGTGATCCCATGCAAGGATACTGGATTTCCCTTGTGACCTGGAGAAAATAACTGATATATGTCTCTATGGTGTTGTATGTGGGGAGATGCTTAGTCTGAGCTAGTGAATCCTGCTCTCTGGCATCCCTTGCTGTTCCCTCTGGAGATGGGACCTCAGCCTTAAGGGAGCTTTCTGTGCTGAGCTCTGTTTCTGGAGCTCAAGTGTTTTGCATTGACTGGTCTGGGTCAGAAGCTGTGTGGCCATGCCCCTGCACCTCTAGAATGCATGCCCTGAGGCCATGTGTTCTGTCATACCTCTGCAGGGCACTGTGCTGTCCTTGGGGTCACAGGCTCGGAGATGGCAGTGCCCTGAGTGCCCTGTGGAGAATGGAGCTGGGCTCCAGGCTGCAAAGTCAGCAGGGCCCAGCTGGTTTGGGCATTCGGAGAGGCATATGCTGGGCCCTCTCCTCCCAACATCTGCACTGTGTCCTGGTGGAGCCAGGAATGGTGAGGAGAGCCCCAGATGTTCCCTAGCTATGCCTGGGAGTTGGACAAAAGCTGTTGTGGCCTTTTCTTTACTCTCTGGAGCTCTGTAGGCCAGCTTAACCCCTTCTTGGCCCATGTGCCAGGAAAGAACAGGTTTTGGTTTCTGCCACATGCTGCTTTTGTCTAGCCTTCCCCAGTGTAGTGTCATGCTGTGGAGCTGTGTGCAGCCTGTGAAGGGCTGGGGGACTTTTGCATGTTCCAGAGTGCCTGTATCCCTGTGGAGCCATAGGCTCATGGGCTCCTCTTTCTCCCCAGGTGGTACCATGGCTCAGCAGGTCCCAGTCCAAGCGATCCAGGTGCACCAGGCACCGCAGCAAACGTCTCCCTCTAGTGACAGCAGCACTGACCTTACCCAGACCTCTTCCAGTGGAACAGGTATCGGTATATGTAACCACCTTCTGTCTGCCTTCCTAACCACTGCTGATAATGTGCACCAACAGACCTCATGGCTGCTTCCCTGCCCAGTGTCCTTCTCCAGGCTAGCTCTATCGCAGCCTTTCTGACAGTTTCTGAGGTGCATTGATCGCTGTTGCCAGCTCCTATGCTACACTGTATCTAGATAGATGCTGCTGTGCATAGGGCATCCTCCACAGGGATTTCAGAGCCTCTCCAGGTATATTATCTACTCTTCATCACAGCGTGGAGCTGGGAACAGTTTGCCCAGTTCTCAGATGGTTTCTTAGCAAGCCAGCATTGCCTCTAGAACAAGGCATTGGCTCACACCTGCTTGAGATTTTTACTGTCTATGCAGAGAACATCTCTCTGTTGGCAAAATCTTGAGTTCAGGTGCCTGGGTGCAGACTGAATCTAGTTCAACAGCTTTTTTAAAGCTTCATCAGTGAACTTAAGATACAGGTTGAATTTAGTCCCTGGGATATTTGACTGCTGTGCTTTTCTGCCCCTTCATGCTCATGAAAGGAGAGGTTTGAGCTCTTCTGATTTATCTGTGGGGCTCTTTCCTGAGAGCTTGGGAAATAAGATGGGTATATCCATGTACCATGCTTCAGCATGGCATGCCAAGGGTGGCTGAGGGAAGGGTGCTGAGCAGACATCTGAGTGTGGCAGACCCCTTTCGCGTGGCTCACATTTAGTCTGTCCTGGTGCCAGTGACCCTCCCAGCGACCATCATGACATCGTCTGTGCCAACCACTGTGGGTGGCCACATGATGTACCCCAGCCCACATGCGGTGATGTACGCGCCCACATCCGGCCTTGCAGATGGTGGACTTGCAGTCCTCAACGCTTTCCCACAGGCACCCTCAGCGATGCAGGTGTCCCACGGCCAGGTCCAGGATCAGGGTAAGATAGCTGTCTGGGTCAGTGATGCCCTGATTTTTCTCCTCTTGCATGCATTTATGCTGTATGTTAACATCAAATAATTTTTTCCTCAGCAGTCCTAGTGGCTGTACAAAGGCCTGGCAAGGGTGATGCTTGATGCACACTTCTAGATCTTGCCATTCTCTTGTGTGAAGGATTGCTTGAGATGTTGCTGGATAAAAAGGGTGAGGGTTTCTGGAATGGGTTGCATGTGGGGCAGGCAGCAGAGGAAGCTAGGAGGCTTTGGAGAGGACATGTGGTTGCATGAGGAAGCAAAGCAGCAGGAAACCATGCAGTCAAGACTTGGATTGAGGACTTGTGCCTGCTTCTCCCAGCCTTTGGAAAACTAGGGCATGTGGCTTTCTCTGGAATGTCTCCATGTATGCAAATAGGCAACTTTGTCCTTGTAAAGCTCCATGGAGCTCAGAGAAGGGATCCAAGTGGGTAGCACTGTTTAAGGGACAGTGTCATTTGTGCTTCTCTCTGTGGCAGGTGGCGTCCCCCAGGTGTTCCTGACAGCCCCATCAGGCACTGTTCAGATCCCAGTTTCAGCTGTCCAGCTTCACCAGGTAGGCACAGAGTAGTACTTGTAGGTGTTCAAGGGGTATTCTTGTTCTGCTCCTACCTGCACATCCTTTGTGTGTCTGGGTAGGGGCAGTCCTTAAGGTCTGGGAAAGCTGTCAGTGCCACGCACCCTTGGGTGAAGGAGTCTTGCCCTCCTTGGACAGGTGCCGAGGAAGGACAGTGCCCTCATGGGTGCTGGCATATACAGTCTCAGGGCATGCTGTACCCCAGTGGGTCCTCCTTTTTCTCTCTAGATGGCTGTCATCGGGCAGCAGAGCAGCAGTGGCAGCAGCCTGACGGAGCTTCAGGTGGTCAACTTGGACACCTCACACAGCGCCAAGAGTGACTGAGAGGCCTCTGCTGCTAGCCTGCTGTACCTGGCTTGTCATGCCAGTGTCAGGGCTGGTGGCAATTCTTTCTCATACAGACTGCACCAGTTATTTATTGTTGCCTTTTCACGTTTCCTTCATCCACACATGCACACACACACACGCACTCGCCCATCCCCACGCACACAGGCATGCGCGTGGGGCTGCAGGACCCACCTGGGGTGGAGCAGTGCTGGGGCCATGCAGGGCTTGGGGCATTTGGATGCTGCAATAGCTGTGCTTGTCTCACGCCAGCCAAAGAAATTTGTCTCTCGAGGGGAGGATTGCTCTGCACTGTAAATAAATACTGTGGGCCATTCCCACCTGAAGGCTCTGGCTCCTTCTGGGCTCTCCGAGTCACCTTGCCCGTGAGTGTTTACTCTGTGTGGGGCTCAGCTCAGACCCAGAGCCATCATGCAGGTGCAGCTTGGAGCAGAGTGGGTTGAGGCTGTGCTGCTGGCCTCAGCAATGTGCCTTTGTGGGGGTGACAGGTCCTGGCCTCAGCAACTCACCTTGGGCTCTGGACAGGAGAGAGGGGCCTGCTTGCATGTGCATCTCCTGGGCCTGTGCGCCCTCCTTCTGGAGGGCAGGACACAGCTGGTGGCACGTGGCCCTGTCCTCCTTGTATGCACTACAGTGAGCCCTCCGCCCTTAGTGCCTCCTCACTGGGCTGCCTGGACAATTTTCAGCGTGATTGGCCCTGCCCCAGTGGCTGCCCTTGCACAGCTGAGGTGGTTGGTAGATGCCCAGGAACACAACGATGCCCTGGAGAGCTCCTCTGGGGCTCTGTGCTCTGCTCAGCCCCACGCTCTCAGCTCTCACTGCTTGTGGACTCCATACGCCCAGGGGAGCGTGGCTGGGTCTTTCCTACATCTCCCTGCAGCTCCAATCGGCATGTGCTAAATTTCTGTGTCTGATGCAAGGTGGAGAAACAACTCTAATGTCAAAGGGAAGAGCCCATGGGGTATTGAGATGCTGAGCAGGTGGCAGGCTCTTCCTCTTAGCACCAGGGTGACCTGCAGGCCATCCTGGACTGTGGAGGAACAGCTGTGATGCCTGTACAGGCTCAGCAAGGCTGGGGGAAAAGGGCTAGAGCATGCTTGGTCCTGCATAGGAGTTGCTGTGAATGGCTCTGCTACCTAGCCCTGTCCCTGGAGGGAGAGTGAGCGAGAGAAGCTGCTGAATCCTTAGGGGATGAAGCAGCTACTGTAACTTTTTTTTTTAAGTTAAAGACAAAAGAAGCCTTGGAGAAAAAAAAAAAGAAAATTACTTTATTTTTCTAAGTGTTAAACTCAGTATTTATGTAATTCTTTAAGGAATAAAAGTTTGGCTCCTGTACAGTTTTAATGGGGTTTGTACCAGGGGGATGGGAGNGCCTTGCTTTTGAGTTTGTATTGTAACCTTGGACATGTTCCCTCAGCATTAGCGTTTAAGCCACACTCTCCATCCACCAGCATGTGCCAGGGATCAAGCTCAACTGAGTGGGATGCTTGTTTCCCTCATACTTGTACTGAGGACCCAAATTCTGGGCTGAATGGGCAGAAGACAAGTGAAGCAATGGCTGGTCTCTAGAAGTGGGAAACCCATTCCTCAGGAGCAAGGGGTTTGCAGTGTGCCCAAGAGCCATAGGTGGGCTGGGTTTTCTGATAATCACCCTGTTCACTTCTGGTCCAGGGACCTTCAATTTTTCTGTCACTGCTCTTGGTTTGGAGCAGTGCGGTCTGTGACTGCTTAAAGGATATGGGCGTCCCCACTCTTCTCTGGGTGTGGTGAGTGACCAGCCGTGGCTAATCCCTGTTCTGCCTGCTTGCTGTGCAGGTAGCATCTTGTGAACTCCTAGCTGATGATCTGAGCTGTAGGTCCCCCTCTACAACCTTTCTGTAGCGCACAGATATGGATAGGGCCCCTTCAAGCTCTTTGTACAAAGAATTCCCAGAAGGGTCTTTCAGCCTTTGGTCTGTTAGCAGCCTGGGAAGGGCTTGTGGAGAGTTGGTGAGAGTTGCATGCTGCCTCCCCTTAGTGTCCTTGCTCTAAGAGTGATGCATACACTGCAGCTCGGAGCATGTGGGAGTGCTAGGCCATGTCCCATTGCTAAGTGTATGAAAACGGCTCAGTACTGCTTCCAGAGTAATCTGGGTATCTAGGCGTTCATCCAGGGAGAAATGTGGGGTTGGGGTTTGCATTGTCCTTTGCCCCAGCACATCACTGTGGCCTGGCTTTGCTCTGCTTTGCTTGTGCTAGCACTGTGGAGCAGAGCTGTTGGGCCAGAATCGCAGAAGAGCCCCTGCTGCTACAGGGTGTCTGACTGCATCTCCTCCCTGCCTCCCCAAAGGCAACTGCTGGTTAAACGCTAATGGTGTATTTTATTTAAGTGCAGACTTGTAAGAACACTTGTGTATCAGGGATGAAATGGCATTTATTGTGTGGTGACATTTTTAATTCATTTTACTGTTTTGAGGGGTGGGTGTGTGTGCGTGCGTGTGTGTGTGTGTACGCATAAGTGTGTGTGGGATTTTTTTTTTCCCTCCAGTTTCCAGGGTTGTGTTTCTGGAAGGATGTGGAAGTAATCACAGTACTATGTACAGAGCTTTCTTTTGTATTAAAAAAAAATTACTCTTTCAATAAATGTTACCATTTTGTGCACAGATTTGGGATCTTGACTGTGCTTTGCGGGAGGGGATGACACACATTTTAGGGCCAGAGAATGGGGATCAGAGGCAGATTCCTGCACCTGTTTGTGTACTGTGGAAGATGGGGAGCTATCTGAGCATGATGTGGCAAAGAGGGGCTCTTTGCAAAAGCCCCCATCCCTACTGCCTCCTGCACAGGTGAGACCTGACCACCTGAACTTCTACTCTGGGAGTTCCAGACCTAGAGCATGGGCCAGAGGGGGCCTTGGCTGATAGCAGAGCCTGTCAGGCCTGAGGGCTATTCTTTTGAAAGCTCTGGAACAGTGTTGCTGGTGAGCAGGGCATGCTGTCAGCCAAGAGAAGTAAAAACCAGGAATGAGGAGGAATGGGCAACTTTGAAAAAGAATCATTCTAAATCATGGGTGCCAATAGAGAGGAGCAGGGGACTGTTAAATTCCCCACAGAAAACTGGAATGAGAAGATATGGCAATATTGAAAATCCAAACTGGAGAGACATTACTTGAAGTCAGGTCAAAAGCAGATACCTAGAAGCCAGTCAAGGGCATGTGGGGGCTCAGTAATGTATCTAAAGCTGTGAATGAAACCCAGGGAGACAGGCTCATTACAAACATCGGGACTGCTCAGGGAACAGTATGCCAGCTAAAAATGTAACTACTGCATAGCATCAGATCCTGGGGCAGGTACCCATATATTGCGAGGAAAGCTTAGCACCAATAAAAGTCTGTGGGCCGGAGGGACAGCACTATTCTTCACAGTGCTGTTTGGAGAAAAGAAATCGGTGCAGCAGGAGAGGAGAAAATACAAAAAGTGCTTAGGAACAAAACACAGCTGAAATGGTTCTTTCTCCTTTAGGGGGTGAGATGCTTCACATTTATAGGTTACACCACAACCGGCCCCATGTGCAGCATGAGACACTTTACACAGGTGTGTCTCATGGTTCAGCACCACAAACCCTGTAACAGCACAAGCAGTCCCATGTCACTTGTGCACAGGAACTGTGTGTGACATGTACCATGGAGCAAAATACCACAAATGTAATCTTTATTTTTAGGATAAATGACCTACTAAGCATAGTATCAAGACTGTTGGAGCCAAGATACAAGCAGGCCATGTGAATACCACAGAAAAGTTCTCAGTGTCGCAAACAAGATGCCTTGCTAGTGAATGGGGAAGGAAAATGACATGTTAAGTGAGAACACAGATTTCAAGAGCAGAGCATCCACAGATTTCTGGAAAGAGCATCAATAGCATCAGCAGAGATTACATGTACTAATGGTGAAAATGAAGAGTCTGGCTTGGAAACACAGTCATTCACAGTCCACCTTTGGTACCACAGCTTTAGAGGTTGGTCTCCACAATCTGATGCAGCACTGTACTGTATAATCTGTCCTATAGTTAATTGCAATTATACTGTTTGGATTAATTGCTGATCAGTTGCATTAGTACTGAGGGTAGAAATTAGGTTGGGCACATACATGAAGTTGCTCTAGCATCAAATAAGAAAGTAGAGTCTCCTCCATTTAGCTGATGATTTTAATGCTTATTTATAATTTAAAACAAATGTTATCAGACTGATAAAACCCCGGATTGTAGCTGCCTTTTGTGAGACCTGTCACGGAAGGGAAATATGGAAAAAGGTAAGAATTTAGATTTTATGGTATGGGCATTTCACATCAGTGTGACACCAAAGCTGGAAAGGAACTGGAAACAGGACAAACTTGTGTGCAAGAAGTTTCAATTGTCTCTCTAGCAACACTAGAACAGAAGTCTCAGAGCCCCAGACCTGCCAAAACCCACTGCAGCTGTCACTGAGGCCAAACAGGGTGGATGGAGTGAGGGTGGGTGCAGGGCTGGAACCACCTCAGGGCCATGGGCCTGATGTTGCTGCATTGTAATTTTTGATTAATGGTTATTATCACATTATTATTTCCAATAATACCAGGGCAGTCCCATGGTGTAATGGAGAGCACTCTGGACTCTGAATCCCAAGGACCTGAGTTCAAGTCTCAGTGGGGACCGTCCCCCGGCAGTTCAATGCCTCCCTGCCATCCCATCCCATCAGATCTCGGATGCTCAGCAGGGTCAGCCCCGGTTAGCCCCAGAGTGCTGTGACAGTCCCGAGGACTTCACTGTCACTGTCCAAGCTCGCTCGGCCGTGGCAAATGGACCTTAGGACTTAAACAGTGGGGCCAGTTCTGTGCACGCTGTGCCTCACCTAAAAAATCCACTGTGCAGGCTGGAAGGGCACACCCACGTGGGGAGAGCCCTGCCCAAATCTTTGTTTGTGCAGTCTGGCCATATATAGATAGATAGATATAGATATATTTGCAATAATAATGTGAGTGCTGACATGACATGCTTTTAGCCTTCCTACCATCCATCCTGCTACAACCCTTGACAAAGACAATTCACCACCAGAGAAACTGTACCAACACACAGCACCACACACGTTATCAGAAAGCATCATGAGCTCTGGCAGATACAGTCTTCAGCTCCCAGCCTCCATTTGTTCACATTTTTAATATTAGCCAGGAGAATCAGAAGATAATCTGATCATTCACATTTTTCAGCCTTTCACCACCGTTCCAGGTGCGCAGCTGGCACAGAGGGGATGGCAACCCTGTGCCCCACGGCCACAGACAGGCCCCACAGCTCCAGCCTGTATCCCCTCGGAACCAGGCTGCAGGGCTAGCCCGGGAGGACACTGTGGGGCAGCCAACAGTGCCCTCGTGGCAAAGAAGGTCAGTGGAATCCTGGGGTGCATTAGGAAGAGCATCACCAGCAGGTCGAGAGAGGTGATCCTGCCCCTTTGCTCGGCCCTGGTGAGGCCACATTTGGAGTGCTGTGCCCAGTTCTGGACTCCTCAGGACAAGAGAGACATGGAGCTCCCGGAGGGGGTCCAGCGGAGGGCAACAAAGGGCATTGGGGGATTGGAGCAGCTCACCTGAGGGAAAGGCTGAGGGAGCTGGGCCTGTTCAGCCTCGAGAAGAGACGACTGAGAGGGGACCCACAAGTGTCTGTCACTGTCTGAGGGGAGGGTGCCAAGGAGACCGAGCCAGGCTGAGCAACAGGACGAGAGACAATGGGCAGAAACTGATGCAAAGGAAGTTCCACCTGAATCCGAGGAAGAACTTCTTTATGTGCAGTGACTGTCCATTGAACAGATTGCGCAGAGCGGCTGTGGAGTCTCCCTCTCTGCAGATATTCCAGAACCGTCTGGGCACAGTCCCGCGGCACGTGCTCAGGGATGACCCCGCTCGAGCAGGTGGACCCACTGCGGTCCCTCCCAGCCTGACCCGTCCAGCGATTCCGAGGGACGGCGGCCGCTGCTCCTTGTCCCTCGCCGCCTCCCGTAGCGGACGCGGCCCCGGAAGCGCGGCGCGGTGCCGTCTCCGGTGCTTCCCAGTGGCGCC